>CM062917.1:46525000-46527500 GCA_031878705.1 Tapirus indicus | reverse complement strand
CTCACGTCCACTATTAAATCGCAGCTGTGTAATATAATTTGGTGTTCAAAGATTTTATAAAGGAGGTAAAATTGGTTTTGAAGGCCATTCACATTTTAAAGGTAAGACTGATCTTACAATTCAGGCCTATTTTTTCCCTTGGAATTTCAAGGAATTAATTTTTCACTAACATCTACCAGAAGCCATATTTTGGCATTTGTGTTTACAAGTTAATAAACTTGTTTTGTCTCCAAATAAGTCAGCTGCTTTCGGTGGATATTTGGGGAGGACAATCTGATTTCAGTACTGAAAAGTCAGGGGCAAGAAAATATAACTAGATTGGACCAAAAACAGGGAGAAGGAATGGCTATGGCATCTTGTGCACATGACGGACCTCTAGATTTGACATACAGGCAACTTACAAAAATTGCATTTATAATTGTGCTACAGAATTCATATATATATATCAAAACATAAAATTTTATTTAAGAGAATGAGAATCTGATGAGTGTTACAAACAGCATAAAACATCAAAAAAATTAAGTAGTGAACTACTATGAATAACGACATTCTGCTCACCTCACACAGAATTCAAATTAGAAACCATTACTGCATCGAAGACTGGCTCTCAATAGCAGTTAAGCTTCTTTGAACGGATTCCCCATTGTATAAAAAGTGTGCCAGTCTTTGACTGCCAAAATCAATTAGTCACATTCATTATGCCTCTATTTATTAATGCTGTACACTTTATAATGCACGTGCTGATGGAACAAAAGAAAGTTATGAAATATCAAATACGTGTTATGATTAAAATCAGAGCAAGAGAAGTAATGATCTTTAGTCTCTAACTGGTTACAAAGCCACTGTAAAGATTAGATTAGTGGTGACAGATTTATAATCTTTTCCAAAACATAATCCTTATAGTTCAGATTTTGCAATAGAAAAAGTATGCAATTGGTTACAGGTTATTGGCTCCAACCATTATATTCATGAGAATATTGTGTGTCTGTCTGCTGAAATCTAAAAATACAATATAATCTTAACAGATGCAATTTTAATCTGTATTGCATGGTTATAATAAATTGGGGCAACATAAGGCTCTTCACCAATATAGGGTACAGAGTTAATTCAATGATGCTAAGAATAACTGACTGGTATTAAAAATCAGCAAATAATTAAACCTTACAACTAAAATGAATGAAGAACAATGTTGGCATTCTGGCGAGGTAGATTTTGACGGAATTTACTGTCAAGCTACCACCCCTAAACTTTCCACATGAAACAAAGACTATAATTTGTCTCCCTGTAATAAATTGTGTTGCGTTCTTTATTTCCCCTCAAGTACTGCAGCATAGAAGTTGACGTACACCATATCATGTGATTCCCACAGTCCTTTTCGGGGGGGGGGGGGATGAGGTGAAAGGTGCATGCATTATTTATTTTAATAGAAAAGGTTATTCATTGCTTCTTGGGATTAAAATTCAAATTGAGTGAGTGATAATGTAGATGCACTAGAAGATTTAAAGTTTGAGGGAAAAACCACATACCCATGAAGGCCTGAAATTATAACGGACACTCAACAAATACATTTGTCAAGCCTCTTAGGATTAGCTACTAAAATGCTGCTTGTGGCTCTACCCCCGTAGTCCCCACTTACCAAAAATTCATCTAGTTCCCTGAGTCTATTTCCACTGCTGACTTTGGCAAGCTATTCTATATTCCGTCTACTGTGCATAAAGAAACTTCCCTTCAAATTGCTAAAATGTGATCGTCCAGCCCAGTCCTCCATTTCAGTCATGACCTCTATGCTTTCAAATTAGTTTCTACATCAAAAAGCTTACTGGCATCAAACTGATTTCCTTTTAGGAATATTATTCCCTTCAACTAAATCTCCACTTAGCTTTTCTTTCCCCTGAGCTAAACAGACCTGATTTATCAGTCTTCAAATTGCATTCTTAAAGTGCTTTTTAGTACCTAAGCACCCAGGTACTGTGGTGATAGACATTACTAAATGCGTTTTGAGTAGATAAGACATGAAAGAGAAGGTATAGGAAGCTGACATGCTAAACAAAAATTTCAAATATAAATCGAAAGGGAGTTACTTTACTTCCATTTCCATTCTTAGTAGCAGCGTATCCCGTTTACTCTTAAATCTTCCCTAAAATCTTTCCTGGGTTACGCAGTCATCTGAACCAAGTTTTGAACATGAATTATGAAGCTTATTCAAGGATGCAGCATGCAATATACACCCTTACATATAAAATCCACCACTATTAAGCAGATATCCTGTTAAAGTTGTGTGAATAAAAATCCCAAGGAACTGAAGCCCCGTGGTGCTTTTTACTCACATCTTTTTATACCATGCAGCTGAAGTACACAAACGGGTTTTTTACAAAAGTTTTTACAAAAATCTTGTCACAAAATATTCTATACTCTTTCTTGAATTTACCAGACTCACTAAGTTAGCAATAATGCATTAGATGCCAGCAAGAATGATAAACCTGAGTGAGTCCTAGAGTGA
>CM062917.1:46422500-46520000 GCA_031878705.1 Tapirus indicus | reverse complement strand
GTAGTGGATTCACGTATAGACACCTACAGAAAGAAGCTTCTACAAATGTTGGGTTTTTCCAAACTACTGCCCATATCTGACAAGAACTAGACAACATGTGCTATTAGGATATGTCTGTGGCGCATGGGTTTTCATACACTGTTGGGTGTGCGATTCTGGATTCTAAACATCATTCAGAGCAAAGCTATTGTTATTTAAATCTATCGACTCACTTTTCAAAACTATAGGAACATAACCACTTGCTATTTTGCAGAACCATGAGCACGCCTATGCCGCACATTCATGTTAATGCCTATGTAAAACCAAGTCCTATACTCACGTCTATTTACACTGAACTTACCTACTTCTGTCATTTCACTATTTCCCACAATTTCCAAAGAATTCTGAAGCAGAAATATACTTAGCTCTTTCAACGTAGTTTAAGAAAGTAGAAGAGAATAACCAGGCTAAACCCTTACTGCTTTTAACGGAAATATCAAATTCTATCTAAACCAAGGATAAGTTTTGTTGCCTAGAAAATGGCATCAGCATCAGGCTTTGATGCAGCGATAGCAAAGCAATCGCTAAGAACACCTCAGTACAGGTTCCCAAATTGGACAACCTGTGCACATGCGAAGAAATTACTATTACACTGACAAAGGTCGAGGTTGTCAGGAGAGTGTGAGTGTGTCTCCTTCTACTATGCACACTAGCCCTGTATGCTGGGCCCAGTTGCTCAAGCCTCAATTTCTTCATCTGTATAGTGGGAATAATGATAACAATCTCATATCACAGCTGGAAGAATAAATGATTGATACCTATTCAAGTGCCACATGTAGTACACTTAAGACCCATCCCTCAAGTTTTGGTTGTTACCCACAACAAACAAACCCCAGACGCTTTGAAATGTATTTCTTACGATTTATACTTCTACATATGATTATCTATCAATCCACTACCAGTAGGGAGTAGGAACTAGGTTTGAGACAGTCCTACACAACATCTTACAAACCAGTTGGTGGTGGTGGCAGTGATGTGTGTGTGTTTATGTGTGTGTGTGTGTTTGTATGTGTGTGTGTGTGTTTTAAATTTAGGAAAATCATATTTCATGTACAGAACTGTCCTGGAATTTTGACTGTACAAGTTTGTTATTCTGAGCCATTTGACTAAATTTAACCACAGGAAACTCTTCCAAGTCTTAATGAAGCAGCAATTACATCTAAAAAGGGAGCCTAGCCAAAAAACATCCTTTTCCAATATCTCTCTTTCAAACATCAGACTCCACTGTAAGCTCCAAGGTTTTCATTTCAGTTTTATACCATCTCTCTAAGCTGCTGGAAACATGTAGAACACAAGACAGGGAGTGGTGTATCAGTTGGTCTTTCGTGGAAAAGGTTGGCAGCAAGTACATGTGTACACAAAGGCATGTGTGCACCATATACACACACACACACACTTAAATACACAGAGAAAACTACAAAAATTTCTTTCAAGAAAGGCCACTAAAAAGTTAGAAAACATAATTACTGAGAGAAAAGCTGAATTAGAATTGAGAAATTAGTCATATATTTTAAGACCTTTGAAATGAATGTACTTTACATTTTAGTTTATAAAATAACAGGCAATTGTTCAAAATACAGATTATGTAAAGCAGACTTGTAAAGAAAATTAAAATTACCTTTTCATTTAGAAATGAAAGCACTTTTTTTGCCTCTAAACAAAACCAGAACACTTGAAAAGATTATAATTTTTCCTTAAAAGACACACATACTCGCATACAAATTTACTGAAAGTATCATTACTAAGTTAAATTAAACTGTCTCAATAATTAAAGAAGTTACAGTTATCTAAAACGGCCTGGACATAGAATGCAACCTTCTACTATTTCCAGGTTTTCAACACCACATTTATCCCAAGCGATGGTGCACTTCAGCATAATAATGCAGTGAGCCTAGGATGCAGGAGACACAGAAACAATGTCAAAAGCAATTCTTCACATTTGGATCTCACCACATCAAGTGCAAATAGTGAACTTAAACATGAGAATGCAATTTGCTCCGTCTAAAGTATACATTTTTATCTCTTGCAAAAAAACACATTCATTTCCAGTGCCTCAAGGTAAAGAGGACAGCATCTATCACCAGTACAGAGACTGTCTGAAGGATTTAGAAGCAATCTTTTCATAATGCTTCTTTTGGTGAGGAAGTGGAGTTATGAGTTACTCAAAATTCATAAAGATTATTAAGTTTACATCCTCGCAGAAGATCCAGCACCATTGTATCTCTCAACTATACTGTCAGCATTCCAGCCCAAAACTATTTAGAATATGTCTCCGTTTCAGGATATTCATCCATTTTGTGGCATTAGTGCTCCACTGCATAAAATAAAGGTTCTGTTTCACTCAAAAAAAAAAAAAAAAAAAAAAAAACCGGAAACAAAAACAAAAGAACAAATTGCTTCCAGTGGAACAAGCCTACAATACCTACACTGATTTCAGGGTACTCATTCTCTCAGTGTTCCTTTGTGTAAGTGATTTTAACAGGGAAGTAAGTTCCTATTTCAGCAAATTTACTCCAGATTATCAACTTTTGCTTTTGCGCCTGCTGGGCTATTTGAATGATTACCCTGTCCCCCAAAGCCCTCAGCTATGACCGACTCGGCACCCACGGCAGTGACCCCTCACGGTCAGGAAGCTTCCTAAGCAACAGTAAGCTTTCCTGCTTGATGAATTCCAACCTTACAGCTCATCTAAACTGAGCCTATGGGCTTCATGGCTTTCCTTCTTACTCTTCGTGTAGGTCTATGGGAAGTTATGAAACATATTTTTCTAGTCCTCCCATGAGCAAGGCCAGGTTCACAATTTGACCTCAGAAACACAGCAGTCCTGCAAAGCCAGACAGCCTGATAGAACTGAGTATTAGTGCTCTCTGCCTGGCCTAACACAAACTATCACATGCAGCACGGAGCAATGTTACTTATGGGAAATGACAAGCAATGGATCAGTGGGAGAAAAATAATGGGATTTAATCCCATAAAAATAACACAGGCACACAGCTCCTTTCCAACAAGCTGCCCACCTCAGGTGAGGGCACAATGTTCTTATGAAACTAACCACTTATAATTTACAATGGAGCTGCCTAACCAGATCTTTTGATCAGATTAAGTTACAGGATTCTGGACACACCCAGAGATTCCCGTTCCCATCATGTCAATATTCCCCCAGGGAATGATTTTAAACAAACATACAAAAATATCTATCTATGCATCAGACAGATATCTTAGATGCGTGAGGAATGACCTCAGAAACAGTGCAGGCTCATGTGAAAGGCTGTCATAGACTAATTAAGGACACTGCTGCTGAAAAGGAAGGCTGACCCTGCAGTCTTATTTACACAATTTCCAGCCAGAGGGCTGTGAAGTGGAGCCCCAGGGGAGCATTTCTATCTGAAACCCAAGGGCACCTGCATTAAGGAAACTGGTGTAAATGAATCCCTGTGCTCAATGACAGAAGAAAGGAGACCAATACTTCAATTATCTTGATATGGAATATATGCGCCCACCCTCTTGGATTCTACACAACAAGACACACTTACCTATTTGTTTATTATCATTATTTGCACTTCACTATGCATTCAAGTAGGAGGGCATTTTGAGGCAAGAACGATTAGCTCTTTAGACAGAAGGTAGTGATTCAAAAATTGCAAAACTTCAGCTTTCAAAAATAGCCTAAGTGACCTCTTGCAGTACCCTGACCACCCGCAGCAAGCAGGAGGCAACCCCTGTGAAGAGCGAATTCTGGCAAAGTTCTCTCTTCACAGATGATGCACAGCTTAAGCTATAATGAGTTTTTGGGTTACAAATGCTGAACGCATTAATATTCCTTGATGATAATTATCACAGTATAAGCACCTTTCCCAATGTGAGTAGCATAAAGCAACTGAAGCAGCATTTTTACTACATTTGAAACAAGCTGGAAAATGGGATTTTCTACTCTTGTAACCTGGGGTCAACATACATCAAGCATTGAATATTAAACACACCTATATATGAACTCCGTATCACTTTTCTTCCCTTCTGCTTCATGTATACCTAACGCCATCTCCTTTATCCATTCTTTATTATGAAATTCTTGATGCGAACATTTATGTGATATACATAATTTCAAAACAAAATGTATTTCCCCCCATCATATGAATCCTATGTCTCTTCTTATGAGAATACAAATAGCAAATAAGATCAGTAAGCCGTGTTTTACAGATGAGATGTGTCTCTGTGCAGTTTGAATGAATACTGTGGTCACTGGCTGCATATAAAACAGGATGAAAATTAGAATCGAGCAAATAGGACTCTAGAAGAACCAAACACATTACATACAAATCTGAACAAACTACCAGCCTTTAACTTTGCACCTTCAAAACTAATACTATTAAGCACTGAAGGGTTTAAATGCGAATTCCAACCGGCCAACGTGACAGAACTGATGTCAGCGTTATATTTACGGGCCCTATTTTCGCATAAGGATCCTAGAAACAAATTTTCATTTCAGATTAAAAGAATGATTACTGTTATTTGGATAACTATTAAATATTATAAGAAAAATTGATAAAGATGATCCATTATGCATCCTATCGGTGTGTACAACATCTATCTAATATTCAGTATTTGCCATAGCATACCAAAATAGATGCTATAAAGGTTGAACTTACTATACTCCAATTTGATTTGATATTATGCTCTGATTGGACTACAAATTGATTTTCCCTCATCTCTTTTTCTTCCTTTCCCTCTATTCAGTGAAAAAGAGAAAATGTCTATTATAAAGCCAAAGCTAGGATGGCTTAAAATCATCACAACATAAGATCTTCCTTTTTTTAAACATGCTATAATGTCATTTTGGTACTCTATGTAAATAATCTCAACAGCACTTTGACTTAACAGTGACAAAATGAAAGCCAGTTTGAACCCTTAATCCAAAGAAAGTGAATTGATTTAGGTATTTTGTAGGTGTGAATCTGCTGAACTCATTTGTACCATGTCACCCTACACTTCACTTAGAAAATACGCCACGCTACAACTGCTTCAAGTTCTCTAACATCATTTTTACTTATGTGCTGCAAAAATGTCTTCAAATCCCATTTGAATAGATGGCAGGGTTATCAGGGAACCTTTACTAAATATTTAACAGCACTATCGGCTTATTAAATACTATAATGCAAGAGCCATGAAAGCACTGATATACAGTGCTTGCCTTTTTTTTTACACTTAACGCTGGTGCTCATTTTGAACACTCTGCAAGCCCATTTATCAGTAGAACTGATGCATTTTAAAAAGTCCTCATTTACTAGTAGACAAATGTGGTGAGAGAACCTTTTTAGTGTAGAAATGACTGGAAACCTATTTGGTTTTACTGTGCAGAATTCACTTTACTTTAGCTAGGAAAAAAAAAAACACCTCACAAAATATTTAAAAGGCCATTCTGAAATAATATGCAAAAGCTAAAAGAACACAGCTTGAAATAAAAGAGGTAGGGTGTATCTTTGGTTCACAGGAATATACATGTACCAAAACAAGGCAACAAATTTACAGACAGCTGATAAAGTACATGTATTCATCAAATCTAGACATAGTATCCCAAATATACATCATATAATGAGATTATCGATCGGGACTGTTGCTTTTGACCACAACATTGTTGGCAGGTGACTTAATTTGCAACTATTCTTAATTGCTTTTTTTCAAAAAAAAGTGTTAACATAATTTTTGCATAAACTATGTTAAGATATTTTAAACTAAAACCATGCTTTTAAAAAAAGAAAGTTAATCAGAAAATGTTTAGCCTGTTCCACTAGGTAGAAAGTAGTTATTCTCTCTGAAAAGATATTCTTATTCACAAAGAGATATACTATAGTCTAATTTAAAGAAAACTCCCTTTCCACTGGAGGCCTGCAGAGTGAGCATGTATCCTGTAAACACTGTAACAGTGATTATCTGTCCTCTAGTTCTCAGTGGAGACTCTTGCTTTTGAAAATGTCTTGTGGTGACTTACTAAATTCAGGCTATTCCAATTAGTATTACTGCACATTAAAAATTAATTGCATTACTGAGTGGATTAAGGTTTAAATTTCAATTCTACAGTATGTGCACTAGAAATGACAGCTAAAAATCAATGCTCTTTGGCCCACAATCGGAAGTGTGTATGGTAGCATAGTGCGGGGCTGGCGTCACTGGCCAAGCAGTTTTGAAAGACTTGATAGTTCAATTGAAGGTGTGTCAGCTCTAATTCTAAATTTTAGTTTGAATGCTGCACAGTAGCCCAGCCTCAGAAAAAGAAAAACAGAACAACGGCTGCACTAACAATTTGGAAAAGCAAATGGACACAGGTACTAAAACTATGACAACAAAGGGATTAACAGTCACCGAAAATTCATATATAATTATCCCCAGGCTAAAATCTTGGTCATAATTCTGTTCAATACGAACACAGGTTCTCTACTTAAATTACACTATTTTTCCTAGTTATTGGGTGACTGTAGTTAGTTGGGGGCAGGAAATCACTATTTTGTAAAGAGAAACTACTAATATATACAATATTCGTAATGACTTTATGTTTTCAGGAAAACCAAGAAGATATTGAAAATACAAATCTTTTCCTTAAATCTTTCCTTTTCTGTAATCCCATCTAAGTTCCCTTTGTAAATTATTAAACCTCTTTGGGGGAAGGGAAAAATCAGTTGATCATCCTAACCAAAAATTGATAACATCTACACGAAATGTTTGAAAATAATGGGTCACTTTTATTAACAGTAAATTTGTTCTTCTAAGAAGATGAAGATGAGGAACATCATAAAGTCAACAGAGTAAAGTAGCATCAATAAAGACCCACAAAGCCACTCAGGATATCTGGGTCTGGAACTGAACGGTGATTGATATGAGCTAAGAGGAAAAAAAATGATGCTGCAATGTTCCTTAAGACCCTCTCGCTGTTGTACCAGTGGCCAACAGCAAGTTTGGCAGCAAGAGAGTCAAGAAGATGGGAAGTAATAACAACAATAAAAAGAATAATCTGGTGCAAATGGACCCCAAGGTGTAGTAGTCATCCCCATGCACCAATCACCCTTCACTGCAATTTACTGATGTGGCTTCATTACAGCACAGCATAGAAAGGGGTAATGTACAAAGTGCACTATTTAAAGCTACGTGGTTTGACGCAAGCACTGCTGGGGAGCTGGGTCAGAGTGTTCAAAAGTGAAATTACCTGTAAAAACATTAAATACAGGTGTAACGTGTATACAGCATAGTGATAAATTTGGGAAGAAAGAGGATAACAGGTAGCAGGGAAAAGTGTTTCTTTAGTGAAATATTAAAGGCATTTCAAATTAATCTGAATTAAAACATCCTCTGAAGAGGTAACAACTTGTGGCTTTCTTAAAAGGAAAAGATAAAGAATGTGATGTTTCCTGTTTGGAAAATATAAACCAGCTGTTTCCTATTCTTATTTCACATAAAATGAACCTAAACAATATTTTTCGGTGAACTTTGACACTGCACCTTCAGGCTACTATTGTTGAAAAGAGAAAACGATTACTTCTCTGCTTCTTGCCTCCTGTAGCTGAACGTCATACTTTTCAGTGAGCGCCGAGAAGATGCTGAAGCAATGTGTTCAGGGGAAAAAAGAGCTTCTCTCCTCACCAAGGATCATTGAGTATGTCATTGGTTAATTCTTGCTCTATGCTCCTCATTAGCATTACTCTCAAGTTTCTGGTTATCATATCCGAAATATTAAGACATAATAACTACGAAGGTGCAGATAATTGGATATTAACCAGAACATACTTGACTGGGCAGGAGGTAGGGCCCTGCTTAAACTAATCCTGAAATATATTAATCACCAATTAATGAAAGGGTTTCAAATTCATTTTCTATTATAGAACACCTCTGAGTATCTAAGCTTTTTCTAACAAAATGACTTGGAATAACAGGGTAGAAATAAGGAATATGGCCATCTGATGACGGCTTGAATTAATTCTTTACAGCCTGTTGTCAGGTAATCATGAAAACTATAGTTAAAGCCTTGATTACTTTTTACAAAGTCTGATGGGAAGAAGAGGGGACACTTTTCAATGCTTAGTGGCCTCGTTTTAAATTCCAAATTTATCCCTTTAAATGGCAGAGCCATAGCTAAATATTTCATCAGAGAGCTGTCATAATATTACGTGAGTCTTCCAGCCTAGGCAGACCTCTGGACCTCCAACCTAACACCAGATGTACTCTTAAAATATAAAACCAATTAATGGGAGTCAGAGAAGTCCAGCAAAGGCATGCTTTGTACCTAGTAAACAGTAAGCACTACAAAGTCGATGAATATATTAAGGTATAAAAACCTTGACTAAGTGGTGGTTGGAAATTACCCACCACTTAGATGGAAATAAAGTAATGCTAAGAAAAGTAAAAGGAAAAAAGAAAACAGGAAGAGGAATACACAGAGAAAGAAGCCATATTTCTGTACAGTCCACGTGGTTGTAAGATTGTATCTGACTTGTCACAGATATTTTATTAGTTTGCTTATAAAAGCCCTCACTACTCTCCCCCCCCAAAAATTCTGCACATATCCACTGAGTTAAATTGCTACAAAAATGCCATTCATCTTAAAGAAAAAAATAAAATTTCTAACTACATTACTCTGACAAAGGAATTCTAATATATTCTCATACCTAAAAGGTGTAGCTCCCAGATACTCTGAAAAAGACTTACATTTTTACGTCAGAGAAAACACACTGTTTGGATTAATGCAATGTAAGCAAGGGACTGAAATGACATCATCTCTCCATTTTTTCTGCCTTAATTCACTTAATTTGATGAAAATAGTAAGAAAATTCCTGCTACCTCAAGTATTTGTTTTAGTCTGTTGTTTGTCGACTTTAATTTTAATAATTCTTAAATAAGCACTCATGGCAGATGAACTAAGATATGCAGGCAAGTAGGCCCTTTTATCAACAATTTTGCCATAGAAATACACAAACATTTCAATGGCTCTTCATTAGCAAACAAATCAACAAGTGATATTTTAATGCATGACTTTATTCCATCTCTGTGGGGACTGTAGTTGAGAGTGTGATGTACAGTACAGAGAAAGGAATCATCAGCCACAATGTCCCACGGCTCTCTCCATTGAGGACTTTGCAGCCTCTGCTTAAAGAGTGCATTTAATTGACTGATAGACAGTAGCTTCTTTGTTCACAAAAGACAGTGAAGTAATGGCAGCTTGAAAATCGTACCATCTACAGGGTCTCCTGAGACTAGTAACAGGGGGATATGTGTCAGGAATAAATAAATAATCTAATTATTAAGCCACTTCCTGTCAAGTTAACTCCAATTTGTTGGCTTTTGAAGGCAACAAAACGAGGCATTTTTCCTCATTATGCTTCTCTTTTTATACCAGTGGTAATCACAGGCGGATTAAAGGGTGCCTGATTGGTTTTTTTGTCAAGGAACTGAGAAGCAGCCAACAGTACAGAAAAACAGAGTTGGGGTTAGAAGAAATTTCATGCTTGTCTCCTTTCCAGCTCCCTAACAGCCCACATGGCTGCCCCATACAGAGCTGCCAGCTGTACAGCAAATGTGTACCCCTCCGACTGAGGCCTACCGGGCCACGGGCTCCATCCTGAGAGCTGCGAGATACCTTGCAGTCTTGGCAGGTAGCTACTGCTGTCATAGGCATAATTCTAAAGGTGACCTATGAAACCCCATCAGCTCACCAAATGCAACAATACAAGCAGCTGAAGTTCGACACCCACTCTCCATATTGGCTCCCTTTCCTTTGTTTACTGCTATTAATGGCCCCGAAACTAGGAAATAACCTATGGAAATGGGTCATGAGAGACCTGTTCTTTTTGTGTCTGAACTGATCCTGTGGAAAGAGGTCACGATGCGTACGTGTGTATGGGCGTGTGTGTGTGCAGGAATCTATCTTCTTATCTACTGCTGATGACTTTCAGTGCCCTCTGTTCAGTAATGTTTTGCAAAAGTCATTCAGAAACAGATACTCACATTTGATAATAAACATATCAAACAGTGAGCGAGAAACAGACACACTTGTGGCATATTCTACAGCAAGTCAGAGTGAGGGCAAAATGAGAGCCAGAAGCCCCGCCATTGTGGCTCCGCCAGTCACATGGAATATCCATCTGGCACAGACTCTCCCCCGCGTCTCTGTACGGAGCCTAGGAAGGAAGGCTGGCATCCAGTAATTCTGCTCCAGAGCAACATCCTTCTGTCCCCTCTTTAAGGGCAGTGTGTTCTAAAAAGTAACAAGAAACTGAATCTTCAATCTGTCCGTGGGCTCAGTCAGAGCACTCAGTCTCACAGAAAATTAACCTCACAAGAAATGTCTAAGAGGCCATCTTAGGGGCTTGTAAATTAGAAACTCCACCAACTGCCAGTAATATTTACCCTTGTAAATCAAAGCTGTTAGATGCAGGCTGAAACATAAAACAAGGATAAACACCCTGATTTGTCTTTTAATAGCTTAACACTGAAATTAAGAGAGAGGCTCCAAGATTTTTCTTTAAAAGTTGCTTAAGAAATAAGAATCCAAATAACCAAAATGAGCTCTTGAAAACCGGGTCTTAGTCCAAAAAGGTGTTTAAAAATAAAAAGGTCTTTTTCTTTTATTTTCTTTTAAATTGTTTTTGCTTTTAGGAAGGCTGATCATAGAGGAGACTTGATAAGTTCCTGTGGCCCCACTTTGCAGTCGGTAAACAGTGTAGCTATGTTCTGTTTATGCCTGTGTATGTCCTTTCTGAATACATCTTGAATTTTTGTTAAATTGCGCAGATAATTAAACCCTCTTCATATTTACAGTCTGCTTCATTGGTACCATGAATTCTGTTTTCAGTTACTGTCTGCAAATTCCCTCTCTGAACAATTTCATACTAAGCAATAACACTTCATTTTACATAAGTTTTATCTGATGTCCCCATACAGAGCTGCCAGCTGTACAGCAAATGCGTGGTTCTCAAACTGAGGCCTACCGGGCCACGGGCTCCATCCTGAGATCTATCAGGCACCTTGCTGTCATTGGCAAGCGTTCCCTGCAACACTGTGACCATCGCTCCACACTGCACACAACTTAAAATCATCTGATTATTAGAATTTGTGGCCCACACTCCATTTTATCCTTTATTTAATCTATCCCCAGATCACACATTTGTTTAAATGTTTTGGCTGGTTTACAAATCATGCAGCCATCTGCACAGTAGGTGTGACACCATTTTTTAGACAAAAGTTACGTTACAAACAAAGATAAAGTCATTTGAAATGCTTTGGTGTTTGTTATTCTGCCTGGTTCACTTGGACCAACTCTAAGAAATAAATAGAATTATCTGTGTAAATCGAGGAACGTCTATGAAAAACAACACCCAGCAGAACGCAGAGCTTGCTCCATTACCTACGTTAATATCATGACAGCTGAGGAGAGATGACCTGGCCCACTTCTCATCTCTCCTGTACAGATGGCTATTAAAGAGAAAGTATCCCTTTTGTATGGTCCATGTAGAAACCCTTTATGGGCTTTTCAAATAAGCCAGCATTGCCCACATGAGGGTAGCTTTCTGTTACCATTAAACTGCCCAGATTTCATCTTTTTTAATCCAGCTCTTGATGAAATAAGCCAGTATTTCATCATATTTAACACCAAATGCTTGTTTCTTAATTCCCTGAGTTTTGTAAGCAATCAAATAAAGATGACTTTAAAAAAAAACTTCAATAGTATTCTCGTTTAGAATTAATGTAAACTTCAAAGAACCTCACCACTGAGCTTCTTAGGATAGTGCAGGTATATACATACAAATACACCCAACACACATATGCATTACTGTAGATTCATTTCTATTTAATTCTTCTAAAAACAGCCAACGAAAGCTGAGAGTTTAAAGGGCAACATGGCCCTTTATCTTCCTATGCAGAGATCCATATCTTTGGATCTTTCCCCTTAAGACGTATAAAATCCCAAACCACTATAGACCTCAAAATATTGGTTTTAGTGTATTCTAAAGCAAGAGCACTCAAGCTGAAATGTTTCAGGGGTGATACTGAATGTCACAAAACTATAATGAAGATTAGTCACATAACACACCATCCACTAAAAAAAATGGAAGGAAAAGAATGCCATTTGTGACCTTGGGCATCAAACAAATTGCAGAACATATGAATGTCACTTGCCACAAGAACAGACTAAAATTTCACCACACGGCACAAAACTGATTTATGCATTCTTTTCGTCTTGACATCAGTGACGTATATCACGTGTAACATAACACATAGGGTACATATATTTCCACATGCACTGCAGAAGACTTGAATCTTTTCATGGTCCTTAAAAAATTATAACTATCTATAAAACACTAAGTATTAGAGACTTGAATAAAAATAGTCAATATCTTTGCACCAGTGTTTTCATATTAGCTGTCACTTATAGCCCCAAATTCTAGTTTTGCTTTCCTAAACACATTTGCTTTCCCAAAATGCTCTAAGCATCACCCTTGATTCATCTGGGATGTGCTTATTAGTGGCTATTTCTGGATTTTTCCCATTTTTTCACAAAACAGGGTACTCTGCCACCTTAGATACAATTTTGCCATTACAACACTGGTCTTTCTGATCAGAGGAAAAATACGAAAAAAATAAAACATTAATTAATCATGTCTAGGTTGATTTTTAAAAATAATTCTTAGGTAATGGTCTGTAACCATTCCCTTCATATTCTCCATCTAAGAATTTTGAAAGGGAGAGCTGGAAATGGCCATAGCTATATCCTGACCACTTGTCCTCCCAAGTCCAGGATTGTAGCAATCAATTCCAAGGATAATGGTATTTCTCCCCTTTGATCATTTCTTTGTCAAGCTGACTGGCCTTCGATGGTGAGTGTACTGCTGGTTGTCTACCACCAGCCGCTCGCAATTTGCTCACTATGTTTCATGAGACAGTTGTTTGTGGCTGTTTGGAACACATTTGTCTCTTTGGGGATTTATGCGCTAGTTGCAATGCCAACCTCCGTAGTGATCGAAATTTCCTTCTAACTAAAATAGATAATTAGAAGCTGGTAATTATTGGTCAAGAATTATCAGAGTGAAAAAATTAAGCTTCTCATAAATAGTTCTTGGCAATGTCATCTCTTTATATTATGGCACGCCTAACAGCCCTCTATTCAGAGCACTTACAAATTTACTCTACTGCTGTTGAGCCTCATAATTTTATACGAGGCAATCCCTTTGCTGGGTTAAACACATTTAAATTCTCTGGTTTCATCTCTATCTGTGTTAATCCATACCAAATAATAATAATAACAGAAACTTCAAAGAGGAAAATAACAATAAATATTTACTATGCTGACAGAAAGAGCCGGGTGAATAACGAATTAAAGGACATAACAATAGCTTCTTTCTATATTCTCGGGTCAAAAGCCAATGTAAACTATGTGAAAGGAACAAAGGAAGACAAGAAAAATTTTCTCATCTGCGCAGGCTTTAAAAGAGGGAAATCTTTTCCCCAGGAAAGCTGTTAAAATGTTTTGTAGCTCTTTTTGTGTGTGTGTGTAAAGAAGAAAAGAAACCCCTAAATAGTCACTGGTCTGATTTCTTATTGAAACTGTGTCAAAATGTGGTGGAGAGTGAGGTTTTCTTTTTTTCCTTAATAGACGTAAGTCAAATCCCTAATGCATTTTTATTGAGTAATTATTCCTGCAACTCAGACCGTGTGTCCACACCTAGCTGCAAAACGGCACTTAAGCAGTGCGTCTCCAGTATGTACCTGGTAGAAACATTGATGGTTTTCTTCTCACAAATGTCCCTGGCCAACAGCCTGAGACCAGCACATCCAGAAAGAAGCGTGGAGGTTGCCTGACATTGAAATTGCATTAAAACACATGTGCTACATAGAAGCAAATGCAAATGACTTGGTTAAAGAAGGAATTTCAAGTTACACCTCACTGGGTCATCTGCAGACCTTGTTTTCCATCAGGTGACATAATCCTTCCTCTAGACTGATTGAAATGTAAAACAAAATCTGTAAAACACTATACACCCTCTTAACAAAAAGAGTAAGAGGCTTTTCAGATAGCCTCTAATCCCTCTGCCCTGCTAAATGTCTAGTTGAGATTATTTTTTGATTAGACAAAAAACATACACAGACACACAACCTAAAAATACCCACCCTTGACGGAGGTATTTTAGCCAACAAAATAACACTGCCTCCCTCATTTGAAAGACTAAGTATCACACTGGGATTGGATTTTAAAAAAGGGTATCTTAGCCTTGGTGACATCCTTTCGTTACGTATTCTCTCTCTCTAGATATTAACACGAATGGAGTTTAAGGACTTGGATGCATGGTCAACAGATACAACAATTAAATGGATGCTATTCATTTGTTTAAGCCTCAAGTGCAAAAGAATTACATATTTTATTATTAAAAATAGCATGAATATTAAATAACTAGGCCCTCTGTGAAAAGGAATAGAATTTGCTTCTCTGATGGAAGGTGAATTGTTAAACACTCAGATCCCAAGAGGAGGTGAGTGTCATATTAATCCACCATAAGGTAGAGGGGGAAAGCAAGGATGCAAGGAATGCAAGGAATATAAGAGAAATATAAATGGAAAGGTACAAAGCAATTTAAAAAGAAGGACCAGAACAAACCAATGAATGTTATGGACAATGATTCTAAAATTGGAAAGTTAAAAAGTCCTCTTGTGCTCAACATTCCATTCAGATTCTAAATATGCACACATACATTAATATTGTACTGAAAAATATATTCAATCTGTTCATCTGGGTCCTGGGATAAATAATAAATCCAGAACCAAAAATAAGTTTACATAGAACAAAACTATACAAAGTTTTAAAATCCACAAAGTTTCACTAAATTTTCCATAAGCCGCAAACTTCCAAGGAATGTTTTCACTGAAGTCCATGTAAAACTGTAGCATGAAGCAGAATCACGAATGACTGCCACCAATAAACTCAACTCAAGAAATGGAAAATACTAACATTTATCATTTGGCAAGAAGAATTCATTTTTTCTAACCCATGCCCCTCCCCCAAAAAAGCAGTTTTGAAAGTTTATATAGAGTATTCTTTTGGAATCCAAAATAGAGGGGAATTGCAAGGAAACACATTGTTTAAATCTCTCTGACATGTTGCCATTATCTTCCAAACACTCAATATAGTTGTCAATGTTATTCTGTCACATTTAAGAATATGCTATTTAATGTATAAGAAAATCACTGATAATGTTAGTACTTAAATCTGTAAAATACAGAGATAAAGTGATCAATATTTTAGCTGTTACTTATATGTTCCATTTTGCACAATTAAGCACTTAGTCTTTTATAAGCAATAATCCTCCTAAAGACGCATCATTTGAAAACTATAAAGCAAATCCTATTGAAAACCTATTAATCAATTTTCCCACATGCTTTTGAATTTATCTTCATTAACATCTACAAGAGCATTAGGAGTTCTGTTATGGGTTGGTTTTAATGATCATATGATAGCTGGAGGAAACCTTTCACTGAACATTCTTAGAATGCTACTGATTAGTGTATAATAAAACTTCTTTATCCCTGAAAACAAGTTCAGAGTCTAAAATGTTGAGTTTTCTTTCCTGTCTTAGAGTTTGATAATAGGAGAGCATGAGGTTAATGAGACTTTTTCATGTTATATCACAATTATTTATGGTTTTATAAAATACCATGAAATGAGTATAAAATAAAAAACTCTCATAGTATAAAAACACAAATGAGTAACAAAAATAGTATAAAGTAATAGCAATTGTCATTTTACTAGTAGAAAAAGATCTGCTTGATAAAGTTTAATTGGCTGGTAAAACTCTTAGTGTTATTACTAAGTGCTTATCAAATTAAAAAACATAGGAGGTAACCCCAAAGGAATTAAGGGATAATGGGACAATATGAATAAGTGAAAAAATTATCCTTTAGCTCTAGCCCATGTGATACATGCAAAATCTCTGAAAACATTGGCCTAGAATGACTTTACCCAAACCGCTTTTATAAAGATCTATGTAAAATTTGGCGGGGAATAAAAAATGATTACTGAATGCTTTACATGATCTTTATGATCATGATTATTTCCAGGCTGTTGAAACCATACATATAAAACTATTTTATGGCAATTTAAATTATTTATGTTTCCCTATCACAAAAACTCACCACTTTAGATTTTGATACAAAGATGCTTAAGCAACACACAGCAGTGCCATTACCATAATAACTTCTGAAATTAAAACCTGTCTAAAACTCTATGGAAAGCTAACATCCAGTTCATTAACCATTCCTGTTAGTTTTCAATAATGCAAAAATGATTAGAAGTTTAATTTGTTAATCACCTGTGTTTTGACTGGCAGTAGATATATAATCCTCTGCAGAAGTCTAAACTAGCCCTCGCAGAAAATAAAATGTGCTAATGCCTTATCAGGCCTAATAATAGTAATAAAAAAAATCATTCAAGCCTAGGTAAATCATTAATGGTTGAACAATTAATTCATCTTTAACTCTGTTTAATTATATAGGCATTGATGTACACGAGTAGGAGGAAAATCTATCTGTAATAAGGTTTAGAGTGTCACTCACCAATCATGTGATTTGCAACATGAACCTGAATATCCCATTCATTGTAGAAAACCATCTGACACTTGATGCACTGATAGGTCTTCTTCTGAGAAAACAAGTATAAACAGAATTACTTAGACACATGCACTTTTTATTGTTTTCTTTAAAAAAAAACCCAACCCTACTCACAGCATTTTTTTGAGATGCTGGTCTTACATATGTTGCTAACTAAGCTACTGTGGGCTGCCTGGGCAAAGTTCTATGAGTTCCTAACTAAGACCTTGTGGCTTGATCCCAACACTATACATTTAGTTGCAACAGAAGAAATGAAGGCCCATAATTATGGCATAATCTATTTTTAAAGGTTCCTGAACTCAAAACGGAAATCAGTATTTTAAAAAAGCAATCTGTAACACATGGCTGAGTATCAGAAATTGATGTCTTTGAAGATTAGGCACATTTTCATTTTGGCCAAAATAACTGTGGTGTTGCTTCTAGATATCCCTAAGTAAAATGGCCAGTAGATTAAGATTCATGGAATCTAGCTAGGAGACTTAGAGATTGAAATTTTTAGCTGAAGTCTGATATTCAGATGATGTTTCAGAAGTTGCTAGAGACGAGCATTTAAATACATATTTTCTTCTATAAAGAAATCACATCATAATGAACATCTAACACCATTTTATCATTTACACAACAGTCCCATGAAGTGGGTAGAGCAGGATTTATCACAATTCTTGTGTCATAAATAAAGAAACTGAGGTCCAGGAAGTAAAAAGATTTGCCTGATGTCACAGTGCCGTATGGCTGGGAAAAGAAATAAGCTCTCTTGATTCTAAATCCTAGGCTCTCTGATGAAAACAGCCTTTACGATTCCATATCCTTATTATTGTGTCCTCCATATGGCTCAGCATATATTAGATGAACTCAATAAATAAAGTACTGGCTATGTTTTCCAAAACACAGTTACATAAATTCCTTTATGATGAAACAATATTTACAATTAAAAACTATCTTGGAAAACAAAGCAAACCATAATTAAATAACCTATTTGGAAAATCTCCCAAATGTGAGAAAATGACATTTTTAAAAATCACATCAATGACATTTTGTTAAGGCATTCTTATAGAACTGTCATTGCATCCAGTCATATAAAATTATTTTACTAACGGTAGCAATAGGAACTATCAGTCTGTAAATTGCAGCTAATTTTTAAAGAACTCAACAAAATCAAAGTTAAGCACAAAAAATTTCACATCATTTCATTACTGATTAATATCATAAATGCCATTAATGTAAAATTCTCTTAATTATTGTCACAATGTAGTTTTTGCCTCTGCAACAGAGGATAGTATTCCTTGTAAAACGCAGAAGTGCAGGCATATTTCCAATGGAAGCTTTCTAAATAATCTAACGGGCTTTGTACATTAGGCATATTGTGAATTGACTGTGCTGAATCTAAATTTAACATGGACTTGAAAAACCCTGACAATCACCAAGGAAGATTTACTGTGCTGAGCTGTTTACAAGATGCTTTTGATGGTGACATATAGAGCAACATGTGTTGCGTAAATAACATCTCTCCCTTTTTTAACAATATTTCCCTTTAGAACTAGTTAGAAAATATTTCTTACTCCCAGATGACCTACGTTATATATTGTTTATTAGCATACTTCTAGCATTATTCCTGATATGTGACCTTGCTGAAAAACAAAGAAACATAAACTTAATGGCTAGTCTTTTCTCTTGTTAGCACAGTAAAACATACAATATGTCGAAAACTGCCTCCAAAAATGATGACTGATGAATATGTTGGCGGAATATACTACGGCTTTTTTTTTTCCTGGTCTAATAATAAAGAATAAAATCACTTGACAAGCCAAAATAATAAAATACCAGCACTTACTACTACCTTCAAAATGAACTGACACATTTGAAGATCTATGTACGTAAGATTTCTATTATCATTGAAAGAAAATGCTTTTGTCATTACTGGGAATTCAAACACTAATTCTACTCTTAAGACAGTGTCTAAATGTTACCTTCTATTCTTATTAACAAAGTCATATTCGTATCTATAAGCTCCTAAATTTGGGGCTAGATGAAATAAGAATTTAATATGATCAAAAAAGTGCCATGATCTTAAAGGACAGCAGCTTAAACTCGCCTGGTGAATTCACCTCAGCACACGTCTCACGCTTCCCAAATACAAAGCAAAGATATGCAAATTGGAATGTGTTATGGTTTTCTTTTTAAAGCCATGGTGTAAAATTCAATTTTATCCTCAATTTTTTAAAAAAAGTAACTTTAAATGACCTTTAAAGCATCCCTTATTATAATTACAGACCCTTAGCAAAATAGTTGAGAGATCTCCGCCCACATGTACCCTAACTTTAAGTAAAGTGATTGTAACCTCTGAACAGTGTTGACCTTGGGGACCTCATTCTCTTGGAGGTAAATCCATTCCAGCTCTGTCCGGCTGAGTTTATGAAGGAATTCTTCCTAATTCTAGGCCCAAATCTGCTTTTCTGCTACTGTCACCCATTGGTCCTAACTCTATGCTCCGGAACTGTAAAGAGCAGGTTGAATTCCTTGTCTAGTATGACAATTACATTAACCCCTCTTCAGACTGAAGATAGAGGGATGGTGTAAGAAACGCTTTGGACAACTTTCACCACCCTGGTTACTTTCTTCTAGGTCAACCTTTTCACAAATAGAACCGCAAATTAAGCACAATTCTCCAGGGGTTCCCGACCCTTGCAGAGTACGGGAGCACTATCACCTCCCTTAGGACAATTACTTCCATTTATACAGAAGACAACAAAAAAAAGTCAAGTGAGATCATTTCTTTTAAAAGCAGATAAAAGTAGAAACAGAACTTCCATTGTTTGGGCCCCAGATTGGCCTTTATCAACGCTTAAGTTGTCAATTTACTTGAAATGCTAATTTAGTACAATTTTTAAAAGAGACTTTTTTTCATTAGCCTTTTTTAATGTGCTACTTGGGAGTGGGGTTGTCATTTCCTGATTGTTCTCTTTTGTTTTCTGATACTGATAGATGTAATTATCAAGGATACAACTTTTTCCCAGCACCTCATTATTTTTGATTGATTTTGAGAACAATTTAAATGTGCCTTTTTGACATTCTTGTTTTCAGTTACACTCTGGTTAAGGTACTCAGAGACTTTCAGAAAAGAGCATCTCATAAATTAAAAAAATGATTAGAATCTTTAATAATGTATACTTAAAAAAACCCCACATTATTCTGATGAACCCCACCCCCCGCCTCTCAATCTATATTCCAATAGGACTTAGGCTTCACATTTAGCCTCACCAAATTAAAAATATATATATACTTTGTAGTTATAGATTGCTTTGATTTTTTTAAACAAAACACTGAGTATAATAAAAAAAAAATCAGTGAGTCCATAGTAATCCTCAAACACAGAAAAGGAGAAAAAATCTCAGTTGCCACCATTGGACGTGACTATTACATGTATCTCTTGTTCTGAAAATTGGTAATTAAAGGCACAGAGGCATCAAGCTTTTTTAGGAGAAAGTGTAGTTCATGCCTATTTGATGAGGGAAAGCTCTTCTTCAGTGAAGACTGACAATAGAAGGGGTGACAGAATTAGAAATTCAACATTTTGCAATGCCAAATAAAATGGTCCAAAATAATCATTAATGGGTGCTCAAACTATTAAGAGAATGTTTGAGATGCTCAGTTTTCATCCTTTAAGGACTACAAAGAGAAAGATGTGTCTTTACAGTGGATTTATCTGGTGGTGATCACTGTAACCAGACTATTTAGCTTCATATTATTACTAATAATGGAACAAGCTGACATTATGTGTCTCTCAGTGTGATGCAGTATGAAGTATATAATACATCACAATAAAGTATTCTTGTCTAAAATGTATACCTGAATCTAATCAAGCCTTTAGACGGAACAGTCCAGTTTTCAGGAAACGCATGGATAGAGGGACAGGTATTACTTTAAGAAAGAAAAAAAAAAATGTACACAAATCCAGAATATTCTTCAACACAAATTAAGAATATTCTTGGCCCGTTATCCTCAAAAAGTCAATGTCACAGAGGAAAAAAAGTGGAGAGGTTGCTCTCAGATGAAAGAAACTAAAAGGACTTTAATAAATGTAGTGTGTGTAAATGTCATATGAGAATTCTGATTTGGGGAGAAAAAAGCTATAAAAAGGTTTTTGAGGAAACTAGAGAAATCTGAATATCAGCAGGTTATTAGATGATATTGGGGAATTACTACTGTTAATTTTCTTACATGTGATAATGGTATTGAGGTTACGTAGGTAAACATCCTTTTTGTCAGGAGATGCATACTGAGTATTTAGGGTGAAATGGCATGATGTTTGCAATTTACTTTCAAAAGGTCTGAAAAAAATATACATATTTAGTGATCTACACATAAGGCAAATATGCCTAAATGTTAGCAAGTATGAAATCTTGATGCATGCTTGAATATCTTCATAATAAAAAGTTGGAGTAAATGGATAGGATAATTCATAATATGTAGTTTTTTAACATTAAACGTAACCTGATTAACCCCATTCCCTCTGTTCATTTTATACCCCACACTTGGTGTGCACCAAAAATAATTTGTACTTAGTTGTTATAAGCAGCTTTGCAAACATTTTCGTATTTTCTGTGAGGGTTTTTTCTGTTTGGTTTTTAGAAATCTAATGTATAAATTCTAAGAGTCAGGAATCAGAGCTTACATTCATTTCTATAATAAAGTTACAATTTCTTAACAATTGTTGTCATGCTTTACAGTCTATAAAGAACTCGCATGCATATAACTCACTTGCAACAAAATTATGAGAGCTGCTAATGGAGCAATTATTATCCTCATTTACAGATTGAGTTACTTGTCACAAGTCATTCAGATAGCAAATACTATAACCAAGGCCCGTATTCCACCCTGCCTCCTACCCACCAGGTTTTAACACAGTTTACATTCCGATCACTTGCAGGTAACTTTACAATTGCATCTTAGGTGCATTTTGAAAGAAGCCTTGCCTTAGAGTTGCGCAGGGCTTTGCTCTTGGACAATGCCGGGTATGGTATGACAACAGCTTATGACAGTGAGGGAACTGCTTCTAGCCACCTTCACTGTCGGCTCCCAGTCCAGACCCTTGACCAAGATCCACAGGGTAGAACTGGCTCCCCAACATCCCTTAGCCCACCTCAAGAGAAGTCTACTTCTCCCTTCTCTCAGGGTTCTACAATCTTATTGCCATATCTTAACCATATATATTTATTTGTTCTGCTCAATACTGAAAGAACAATTTCAATCTGAGAGCTCACGTATGTCTCCAATCCTGAAAATTTCAGCTATCATTTCTTCAGTTTTTATCTCTCTCACACATTCTCCATTCACTCCTACTGGATTTTTTATTAGACATAGATTATGGCTTCTTAATCTGTTCTCCATGTATCCAGTTTTTTCATGCATATTCTAAAAATCAGTTTGTCCCTCTAAGTTTTGATCTATCTGATTTTCCCTTTACTCTCACAAACTACTGATTCTCTCTTCACTGGTGTCCAGTCTAGAGTTTATCCTATCTACCCAAGCTTCTATTTCAATGACTACTTTTTTTTTTGGTAAGGAAGATTGGCCCTGAGCTAACATCTGTTGCCAATCTTCCTCTTTTTTATGCTTGAGGAAGATTGGCCCTGAACTAACATCTGTGCCAAGTTTCCTGTATTTTGTATGTGGGACATCACCACAGCACGGCTGACGAGTGGTGTAGGTCCATGCCCAGGATCCAAACCCATGAACCTGGGCTGCTGAAGCAGAGAGTGTTGAACTTAACCACTATGCCATGGGGTCAGCCCTTCAATGGCTATTTTTCAATTCTAACACTTCTAATTTTAAACACAAGTGTTCTTGTTTTATTTCTACTTGGATTTATTTCATAATTTGTCACTCTTTTTCATAGAAATTACACCTTCATTTATCTTTCTGAGCTTCTAAACATACTTATTTCAAAGTCTTTGTCAGACTGTTCCATATAATTAATTTCTCCTGGAATGGAATCTTGGTCTCACAGCAGTTGGGTTTTGTTTGTTTGTTTTGCTGCTTTACTGGTATTAGATTCATTCACATATTTTGGAATCTTGGTTTGAAGCCCATTTGTAGTGAAAGCTTTTTTTCCATGTGCTCATTCCTCCCTTTTCAGTAGTTTTGCCATTGTTTCTATTAGGCCTTCTAGACCAGGCTCCCTCTCAAAGGGGCATTTCCTGTGTGTCTGCTGTGCTACAGGGATATAGGAGACATTGTGAGTTGAATCACAGAGTCAGCATATGGTTAATTCAGTTTTAAGTCACAAAACTGTCTCTCTCTTCCTACCCCTTTAACTCTCCAGGTGAAAAGCCAGAGTTTCAGGTATTGATCACAAATAGAATTTTTTTCCTAGTCTCCTGTCATGAGCAATGAAGATCCTCTCCAGGCCCTGCTTTAAGAAGTGGGTCTAGCTTTGTCCAATAGGGATTAAATCTAGTTATCACTTCTTATTTCTAGAATAGTATCCAGTAGACTCCTGCCTTCAGGCCTGATAACCACTTGGTTTTTAAACTTGGGTTTCTGGATCTCAGGCAGGGAGAATTGTTTTGAACTTGACTAAGTCCATTTGGTTATCTTTATATTTTATCTATCATTGCTGTATGTTTGGAGCGTCAAAGCATAAGTTACAGACCCATGTTTCAGTTATGTCCCATGCCCTAAACATCCTCTATTTCACCAGTCTCAAACTTTGGCAGTGGCTGTCAAGGAAGAGCCAGTCTCAGGCTCAGTCAGGACCCCCTGAAATCAGGATGTTGTACAACGATGCTATAAAATATCCATTCCAAATATACCCAGCAGTCTTAGCAGGAAAGCAACTTTGGCATCCTCTTTCTGAAATTAGTTGCCACTTAGTGGCTTCATCATTTAGCTGTGAAACAAATCATTTAATGACCCTGAGTTTTAGTTTCCTTCCCTGTAAATTAAAAATAATAAAACTTGCATCTTAGAGTTGATGTGAGAAGCAAGTGAGAACTATACAAAAGTGCTTAGTACCATGCCTAGCATGTAGCATGTCTGCATTAAATAGTAACTACCTTTATTACTCTTTACTTGACAGGTTATTATAGAGATGGAATGGAATACTATATGAACTGTCTGGCACAACAAAGTTGCTTGCCAAAGATTGGTTCTCACTCTTTTACGTGGACTTTGAAACCATATTAAAGTCTCTTTAAACTAGAATTCACTACTTTAGATTTTATGACAATTAACAAAGGTTAAACAAATGTTTATTAAATAAGGCCTTAAAAATTAATAACATAAAGAATATCACAAGTTGGTGACAGGGTTGGGCAGTGGGAAGGAAGAGGAAGCTAGAGCATGCAGAAAGCTAGGGAAAAAGCTATATTCAAGGACGAGAGCAATATACATTACCATTCCAAAAATGAATACATTCATTACAAATGGGACTTATGTTTAAGATTAGTAGCACCTTTGCTTGGCAGTATTTTGTTGGCAAGCAAATGGATATTATACATGAGGGAAAATAATAAACCTGCAGCTTTCCACAAATATTCAATACTTCAGATATTTTACTAATTTAGTTTGGTCATTTTCCAAATAATTCTGAATTTATGCGAAAATAAGTCACTGAAAAGAGAGGGAAAAAAATGGCTGAAATGAAAGCAACTAATGATGAAAACCTTGCCCAAATAATGCACTGAAAAATGCTAGTATCAATATTCTATTGTGTGTTCTCATGATAGTTAAAAGAAGGAAGCTATTATTGTCTTACAAATGCGGTTAATGTCCTGAGATTAAAGACTATACAGCACTTTACACAATGCCCGGCATGTGTTTAGAACTCAATAACCAAGAGATATTGAACATAATTCCTAAACTCAAGGAGTTACAATATAACTGGGGGGAGAACACACATAAACATTAAACTGCTGTAAGTATTCTGCCTAAATAACATGGCACAGCTTTTCAGGACCAAGTGCCAATCAGTGTATGGCAAAGAGAACACAGCGAAAACACATCAGAGAGGGACAGATTAATACAGTCTACAGGAGTCAGGAAGAACTCCCTGGGAGAGAAAAGAAATGGGGATACATACTGAGTATGTATGAGTTCAAAACTGAGTCACAAAGTGCCTACTACATGTCAGGCAAGTTGCTCACAGTCTGGTGGGGTATTTGGTAGAAGGAGGAAGGCAATTCAGAATAGAAACTGAGCTAAAGAAGATTGCTATGGCCAACTGACTGGACGGGAAAAAGAGGAGAGAGAAAAAATCTAGTAAGAGAGAATCTGGAAAAAGATTTTTGTTTTAAATGACTAAGTTGCAATTGTTGGTTTTCATTTTAGACAAACTGCACAGGCCCTATGGAATCAGAGAAGAAAAAATATACTTATTTAAGCATATTTATTTTTACAAATAAATCCAAAACACCATGAAGATATAAATTTAAGCTACCATTTACTTTGAAATCAAGGAGTAAAAAAGTCCAACAATTTTTTTCAGTTTTTCTTGAGTTCTCTTTGAATATTAGATAAAATAGCATTCAAATATTTTATTTTTGGGGCCATCCCAGTGACATAGTGGTTAAGTTTGCATGCTCCACTTCAGCAGCCTGGGGTTTGCAGGTTTGGATCCCAGGTGCGGACCTACCCACCGCTTATCAAGCCATGCTGTGGCAGGCATCCCACATATAAAGTAGAAGAAGATGAGCATGGATGTTAGCCCAGGGCCAATCCTCCTCAGCAAAAAGAGGAGGATTGGCAACAGATCTTCCTCACCAAAAAAAAAAAAATTTTTTTTCAAAGGTATCATCAATATTGAGTCAAAAACCAGGAAATAATTGAGCCTTCAAAAAAATCTGACTAGTATTCACTAAAAAAACAAACCCCAGTGTCAAAGATGGAGTAATTTCCATGAATCATACCTAACAAATCTCATGGAAGGAATTTATTACCTTGACGTTCATGAAGAATTTTGTTTTTAAGTTTAAAATTAATTGTCTCCTAATAAATTTTCCTCAAAATTTGCCTTTCTATGTACTTAAACTTGATGTCTAACGCTAAAAAATGAATTTGAGCCCAAGTTTCCCATGGAAAGAGATGCTTTCTTATTCATCTCCACTCCTCTGATTTTTCCTGACTCATACTTTGAAGTCTCTTCCAAGGGACCTACTACACTCCTTCACTACACAGGCCACTGAGACCCTCCAGGTAAGACATCTTCATCTAGATGATCTCATTTAATGTTATGAGTTCAGTTGCTGTTTATATCTATGCCATAGCAAATCTACCTGAATCAGTTTCCTGTAGTGTTTTCCATAAAGTGGGCAGTCAATAAATTTCATTCACTGACTCACCAAAGAACAATCTAATGAGGCATCCCACATCCATCACTTTCATTCCTAATGTACTACCTAGGACTTGTCTATTTCTGCCTGTAAGCCTCTCAACCATCTTACACTCACCAGAAATCAGTGAATTGGAAGAGGCCAAATACCACAGGCTAAATTGATGCAGTAGCAAAGGTAAAAAAAAAAAAAAATCACCAGAGCATGTGCTAATACTTTTTGAGGTAGGATACAAAATTTGCTTTTAGTTACCCATGGCTCTAGCCAGCCCTGGTGGTCTAGTGGTTAAGATTCGGCACTCTCATCACTGCAGCCTGTGTTTGTTTCTTGGAACCACACCACCCGTCAGTCGGTTGTCATACTGTGGTGGCTGCGTGTTGCTGCAATGCTGAAAGCTATGCCATCAGTATTTCAAATGCTAGCAGGGTCACCCGTGGTGGACTGGTTTCAGCAGAGCTTCCAGACTAGGACAGACTAGGAAGAAGGACCTGGCCACACACTTCCGAAAAAAAATTGCCAGGAAAACCCTATGAATAGCCACCGAGCATTGTCCGATATCACGCTGGAAGATGAGAAGATTGTGCAAAAACACTGGGCAGGGTTCTGCTCTGCCTATAATATTTTGTTAGCTCCTAGTTTGAAGCGATTTATGATTCATAGTAGGTTCCGGTTAACTTCCTGTATTGACTGTTTTGTAAACATTCACATCATTCAAGAAAGCTAAGAAATTGGGAGTGGGGGAATAGGAGTTTAAATAATGAGTCTTTTATAAACATAAATCTGAGGAGGAAAGAAATAAGTCAAAATTTTTGCCTTATACCAAGTTATGGTCTATTTTCCTCATCAGTTATTCCAATCATATACTGACTGTTTTCACCTTAAAAATCTGAAACCTCCCCTTCCGTCCCACTATTGCCAAAATGAGGAGCTGTGTTTGGTAGATATTGGGAAGATATAGTTGGAGAGATGAAGGAATAGGAACATTAAGTAGTATGTTGCAACACCATTAAATTGCATCATATGCCCACAGAGATCCAATCCTGAAGGTTGATAATATGATTTACAAGTCCACCATAAGCCTGGAGAAAGTTTTGTGAAAGAGAAAGAATATTTTACAATCCATTAAGAAATATTTTCTTGGGGCCGGCCCGGTGGCGCAGCGGTTTAGTCCGCGCTTGGCAGCCCGGGGTTCGCGGGTTCGGATCTGGGGCGCCCGCCGACGCACTGCCTGTCAGCCATGCCGTGGCGGTGTCCCATATAAAGTGGAGGAAGATGGGCACGGATGTTAGCCCAGGGCCAGTCTTCCTCAGCAAAAAGAAGAGGATTGGCAATGGATGTTAGCTCAGGGCTGGTCTTTCTCACAAAAAAAAAAAAAAAAGAAATATTTTCTTGAGTATGTAACTTAGGCCCTAAAAGCAAGTTGAGAATGTAGATAGGTTTGTTAACTCCTTATGAGTACTGATACCATTTACTAGAGATTCATCATAAATGTCAAAAGGATAACATAGAGAGGAGTTTTAGTTAATATTAAATCATAAAATTTTGATTCTCTTATAATTCATTACAGGTTGTATCCGAATTATTTCAATAAATCTGATTTATCTCTTGAAGGACTGTAAGCTCCTTAAGGGCAGGTGAAGAGCTCTGTCTAATCCATCTTGTATGCATTGTGATTCATAATTATTTACACAAATTAATGTGTGAATGATTCATACTGGTTCGTTATAAAATAAAAATCTTTGCTTCCTCCCCTTCCCTTTAGCTGAAGGCTCCTGTGGAGTCCTGGTTATTCTCCTTTGTTTATATTCCTAATCTACCCTTCCAGCGATTCTTCTGTCAAAGGAATACTTCATGTTCTGGCAGTTTCTTATCTACAGAATGTACTCCCTCTTATTACGGTCATTTCAGTTACCCTGTATGTGCCCAAATGACCTTGTCCTGTATCACTCTTATCTCTGTTGAGGTATCTTACCTCCTGTCCTCCTATTCCCAATTCTTTTTTTTTTGCTTCTTTCTCCCTATTTTCATTTCAGGTTCTGCCTTCTCTGATCCATCCCTTCCACTTGAACAGCTTTCCTACTGAGGCATGTCAGACCACCCTTCTCTTCTCCTTCAAATTGCTTCTAAACCCCGACCTGCTCCATAAAGCTTGTTAGCAATTACACCCACACAACACTGTAGGTGTTGGTTTTATTATTCTTGTTTGTACTCTTCAACAATAAGTTTTTTAGGATAGAGGTGTGTTTCCTTGATTTCACCTATTACAAAACGTGCTGTGCAGTTACAATGTATATAAATGTAAAAGTGGTAGGGCTCTTTTAACCTGATTTAACTGAAATTATTTAGATTTTTCAAATTCTTCCTTATTCATCAGTCCAAAAATATCTTTGAAAACACAGAATAAAATACTCCCATATTTTTTTTATTTTCAAAGGCTCTAGTATAAGCTTACATAGAGTATCGTAAAGTTTTAGAATGGAAAGGGACAAATGAGTTCATCTATTTCAATTTCCTCATTTTATGAGGTCCAGAGAGATGAAGTATCCTTGTCCATGACTCATAGAAAGTGACCAACACCGCAAGCTTAGAACTCTAGATCGCCATGAACACACCCACATTTATATGGTGGGGTAGCACATTTACAAAAAGGAATTACCAACTACTGCCAAGTTGGCCCCTCATTGTGCCCTAAAACTTATTGTGGCTCCTCTCATCACTGGACTGCATGATTGTCTCTATAGCGCCACCTCTCCATGGCTAGTTCTTGCTACTAACTGCTGCCTTCTTTGGGGGTTCTCATTCCCCAGTGTATACTTTTAGCATAGAATTTACTATATATTCAAAGCGTCTATTCACCATACAGTCTAAGGTTTCCTGTCACTTAAGGACAATGTTTTACTTCTCTCTTCAGCTCCAGTACCCAGCACACTGCCTGCCAGGGAGCATTTGTGAAGGAGTGTCTGAACTATACAGAAGTGAACTGATCGGGCTTTTTATAAGTATACCCAAGAGTAAGGGTTTTCAGAGAAATTTACTGGAGGGAACCAGATAGCTGCCACCAAACACATCTAGATTCTGCATCATAAAACCAGATAAGACCTTCCAGTCCCCCTTCAGATTATCCCAGAAAATTATAGACCTGAAAAAGCTCTGCATAATCATTATTGATAATACATCTTATAAAGCTAGATATTTTCCATATAAAAATTGTCCAAAAATATATCCTCAGAAAATATGGGGCCCTTTTAAAACTGGGCTTCTGCTCCTTGAACATTCCTCTACAGTACAGCATATGAGGAGGAAAAGTGCTAAGAAAAGGATGATAATATGAAATTTGACCCTAACCCTAACCTCATATTCTGTTTTTATAGAAATCTGTGCAAGGCAAGCACTGTAATTTTTTCAGGTGTTCTTTAAAAGTCTAGGTGACAAATCAGTCATTCTTTTAAAAGACATTTTGGAACTTTATTGTTGTATATCTTTACTAGACATTTAGAATATTCCCATTTCTAATCCTACCAACTCCTCACCATCTTTGCTTTTCAAAGGTTTAATTCTTTGCCAAGAGAAACGTGAAATAATACCTGTGTTTTCCATCATGTGCCCAGAACCCATGCACAATGCCTGTCACAGGTTTGAAACTCAACAATTGTTGAATGAATGAATGAACTAGATTCAAATTAATCTAAATAGCGTAACATGCCTTGGAATGTCTATTTTGGAATGATTTAAACTTGGTATAACAAAATGACATCAATCCAGACTCAATTATGGGGCTAAAAGAATTTATCTGCCACCAAAACAACTTCAATTTTCCAATCTTAGCAGGTATAGACATTAAGCTCAAAGGGTTTCCTCCCAGGCTTTTAGCCATCTTATTAGGTCATTTGCTCATTTGGTCCTTCCTTCTACCCTCCCTTCCTCTTTCCTTTCTTCTGTTCCTCCTCTTACTTTTTTTGAGGAATGATCTTTATTAAACACGTGGTCACTATTCATAACTAAATTCTATATATTTCTGGACATTTCTTTATCAAGAGTTTTATTACAACTCATTTTTGCTTCATTACTGTAAGTCAAATTTATAAATAGAATTCCCAAGATAATCCTTAGATTTATCTTAAGATAAGTATCTTAACATCAGACTTTGTCAAGTTAGGTTTATCAATGCCACTTTGACTTCGAAATCATGATGTACCTTTGCTTTAAAACATCTCTCAATCACTTACTTGTTAGTAATTTTTTTAAAAAATAGTATTCTATTTTAAAAATAAATCAAGAGGTTATGCATCTAAATTACAAATCTTGTCCAAAAATAAAACAAAATTTTTATCATTTTTCTTTCCCCAGAATGTAAATATATCTAATCCATAGAGAACATTGCCAGTGGATTTCAGGCAAACAAATAACAGCCCTTTGAAATTAACTGCCTCTCAAACTATTCACTTGCTTCTTGAGCTTAGAAGGAAAAAAATCTTGTTTTAATATTGTTACTATGCCTTTCATTTACAGTTTTTAATTTTCTTAAATATTATTTCCTCAAAATTTCTTTTGCTCCCTTGCTTTCCATGTTTCAATCCAATAATACTATTGAACAATTTCCATTTCTTATCTATATACTTTTTCCACCTATACACTCATCTATTTACTTGTTTTTCTACCTTTTATATTTATTGTTGCCTGGTGCTATCTCTGACCTCAAAGCAAATTAAATAATATTTTATCTTTATGGTCTTGAGAGCTAGTTTGGAGGTTCTAGCAGGAGAGCACAGCTACTCATATTTCCTGGGCCCAAGAATGGTTGTCCTCTATCGCGGGAGGTCATCCTCTTTGAATGAGCACAGGCTTCTCCTCCTTCAGGAGGGAGGCGCATGGAGCAGTGAGGGAGGAAAGGGACACCCGCCTAGCCAGCCAGAGCAGCCGAATCAACCCTGGCGATCAATGGGGTGACCACTGTCACAGCTAGATTGCCTTCATATCCTATCTTTGTGGTCTTTACACTCTCTTTGCTCCTTGGTTTTCATTGCTTTTAGGTTTGTTATAATATTTGATCATGCTTTTCTATTTCATCAACTTTGGGGAAGTATGATGATTTATTTATATGCACTTTGACAGTCCTAGCATTAGATGAAATTATTCTAGATAATAAATTAATTGAAAAACATTATATATGCCAAATATGTGAATGTGTACATACATACACAGGGATATGTGTGGACTTATCAAAGAAATCATATACATGACGTACTGTATACAACGTTTGCAGGGCGCTTCATGTTTACCAAGAACTTTCATATATACATGTATCATTTGCTCTTCAAAATCACCTTATCAAGTAGGCCAAGTATGGATTATGCCATTCTAGCAATGAAGAAACTGAAGCCTAGGAAGGACTAGTTAAGGCCACACAGACGGTTCTGTCAACTGTTCTTTGCACTCATTTTGTTTGGTAAGTACAATCTTTTCTTCTTCTATATTATGCTGCGTGTGCTGAAACTCTCCACATTCATGGTGGCAATCTCTGCATAACAAAAACCTTTCAGACTCAGTTGAAGGCTTGCTTATGTAACATAATATTTAACTCAACAAAACAATTTTTTGCCTTGATATTGGAATTTTCACAGGATTTTACCTGGCACTCAACCTCTTTATGATGTGAATTGCATAGTATATTACATATTTACGTGGAGTCTTATGTTCTAATTATGTGTGGTCCTGAGAAACTGTATCACTATTTAGTTCTCAAAGAGATGTTTTCTTCTTTGCTTCTTTTTCCACTTGTTTTAATCAGCAGGTTTCAATTATTTACAAGGGTTTACTAAGAACCTATGATGTGTAAGGAACTCTCCTGAGACATGGAGGATATCAAGCCAGCCCTGCCTCCACCCCTGTCTCCAGCTTCTTTGCTCCAGCCATGCTGGCCCCTTGCTATTTGCTAAGCCTGCCAGGCATGCCGCTGCCTCAGGACTTTCACTTTGCATGTTCTCTCCAATTTGTTTGCTCTTCACACAGATATCTGCAAAGCTAACTCCTGCCCAGTTATTTGCTATCTCCCTGAACTACTGCAGTACTTCACTAGCACCTCTGTTATGACATATATTCCATCTTACTTTATATTGTGTTCATTGTTATATATTAGTTTTTTTCCTAGTAAACTGTAAGCCCTCAGGGGGCTATGCTGTGGAGTATTCAATGTAGTCAAATAACTATATTTTTATAACGCTCATTCTGATAGTCTAATCCTAGTACAAGGCAGGAAATTAATAAATCTGTTATCTTAAATTGAAGTACCAGACAAGGAATAAAAAGTTAATGCTATGAGCTAATGTTCCCTAAATGTGAGATATATACCACCTTAACTATAATGTATGGATGCTGCTCTTTCTAATTATGCAAAGGAAAAAAGTCTCACCGAGATAATAATGTCTTGAATACCTCTCCAACACTTGATAAACTTACTTGTAACAATGAAAGAACAGGTTTCAGGCTTATAGCCTTTTGCAGGTATGAGTATGTAGCAGAATTTTTAAAACATTATTCTGTATTAGTTTTATACTTGTCTTCTATTTATAATGAGTGATACTCATTACATACTTATGGTTCTGATTATTTTTATGTTAAATATTAAATGCTTACAAAGATAACTTATAACATAGGTAAAATATAGAGTAACTATTAAATAAAACCTATGTGCTCAACTTAGCTTCCTATGTGGTCATCCCAGGCAATCCATTACCTTTCTGAATTTGCATTTCCTATATCACTAATGAGGATAAATATTTTCACGTTTACTAGACCTTCATGTTTCCTGTATGTGAAATGCCTATTCATGTTAATTTCCCATTTTCTCATTTGGTGGTGTTTTATTATTGATTTATGGCTCTTTTCTAAATATTTAGGAAACTATTAATTTTTCCAGATATATATGCTATAAATGTTTTATCATCTTGTAGCTTTTATTTTTGCTCACTTTACGAAACTTTTGGTAAATGGAAGTTATTTTTAATGTAGATGAACATATCAATCATTTTATTTGTGATTTATACTGTCTGGGTCTTATTTGAGAAATTATTTCCTAACCTACAGTCATAAAAAGAGTTATGGTTTTGTCTTTCAAACACTTTTTTACACGAGTAGGGATTCAATTTTATTTTTATTTTTTCCATATGGATAGTGAACTGAATACTCTATCTATTCTCCCATTTATGTGCAAAAATAGTTCTGTTCCATATTGAGTTTTTATATGTCTGATATCTCTTGGAGACACTCTATTTTGTTCTGTAGACGTAACACTACATCATCCTAATTACTGCAAATTTATTATAAATTGACTACATAGTAGGACAAATCTTCGCTTGTCTGTTTTTCTCCTTCAAGAAGATTTTTGCTATTCTTGACCTTTCATTCTTCCATACACATTTTTGAATCTTCTTGTCAAGTTCCAAAAAATAAAAATATAAAAAATACATTTTAAAACCTGTTGAAATTTTCATTGAAGTATCTATGAATCTACAGATCAAATTAAGGATAATTGAGAACTTTACAGTATTGAATCTTCTTATCCATGAACAAGTTATACCTGATAATTTATTTAGGTCTTTTAAAATATCTTTCTGTAATGTTTTATCACTTTATACATGTCTTGCACATCTTAGATTTATTTCTAAGTACCTAATCTTTGAGGCTATTATACATGGGATTATTTTAAAACTTATATTTTCTAACTTTTTTTGTTGGTGAATAAAAATCCAAGTGACTTACATGAGTTGATTTGGTACCTAGCAATTTTGCTAAAGTTTCATTCATTATAATAATTTGTCTTTAGAGATTCTTTGGGTATTGTTTTATATATAAACATAAGACTTGCAAATGAGTCTGTTTCTTTTCAATTTTAGTGCTACCTATTTTTTTATACTTAACTTCATTTTTATTTTATCTTACATTGTTAGTTAAATCAACCAGCAGGCTTTAGTGATTTTATTATAAAATAATAATTGCATTAAAATTTCTCCACTAATTATGATGCTTGCTGAAGATAATACTTTAAATAGTCTTTATTAAGGACTTTACTAAGGAAATTCCTGCCTATCCTAGTTAAGCGATCTTTTCTAATCATGAAAGTACGTTGAATTTAGTTTTTTCTGCAACTCTTAAACATATAATTTATTTCCTTTAAATTATTAACAGGTAAGTTTAATTACTTGATTGCCTGAGATTGAGCCCACCTCACATTCTTATGATATAACCATTTTAATCATAGCATAAAATCTTTTTTTAACTTAGTGGATTGAGTTTGTTAATATTTTGTTTAAAATTTTAAAATAGAAAATCACAAGTAAAATTAGTCTAAATTTTTCTTTTACTATCTTTGGTTTTGATATCAAGGCTACACTGGACTTATTAAATGAATCAGAGTGTTCCTCTTTTTGTATTTTCTGGTATAGCTTTGGAATTATGTTTATATTTGGTATTTTCTTTGTGGGAAAGTTTTCAACAATTTATTAAATTCTTTAATGTTTATGGAATCATTCTATTTCTTTTTTTCTTGAGCCAGCTTTGGTAACATACTATTCTAAGACTGCTTTCATATAATCAAAATTATCCAGCTACTAGCATAAAGTTATTCATAATATTCTCTCACTCTTTTTTATCTTGTGCATTTTGGGTATTTTTTTGTAAAATTTTAATTGAGAAATAACACACATATAGTAGGATACTACAATCTTAAGTGTGTTGCTTGATGAAATTTTACATATGTATATACCAGTGTAACCACCACATCAATCAAGATATGGAACATTTATAACATCCAGAAGAATCTCTTTTGCCCCTTTCCAGTTAATACCATCCCAGAGGTAACTATTCTGACTTGGATTATCAGATTAGTTTTGCCTATTCTTAAACTTTTACGAATGAAGTCATGTAGTAGTATGTGCCGGGTTCCTTTTTTTCAACATTATGTATATGAGTCATCCAGATTGTTATATGGCAGTAGTTCATTATTCTTTCTGGCTGTGTAGTATTCCATTGTATGAATAAAATGAATTCATACCATTATATGAATGTATTCATTCTACTTTGAGAGACATTCTGAATGAGTCTAGTTTGAAGCCTATATGTAAAAGCTACTATGAATATTCTTGTTCCTAACTTGTGGTAAACATATGCATTCATATATCTTAGATACAGACTAGGAGTAGAATTGATGGGTCATAAGGTAGGCTAGTATTCAACTTTAGTATACATTGCCCAGCACTTTTTTACAGCAGCTGTACAAAATTATACTCCCACTTGTAAAGTAAAAGAGTTCCAATTGCTCTTCCTTCTTACAAAAAAAGAATTTTTGCATTCTTTTTCATTTGTCATTCTGGTACATGTAGTGGCTGTCCTACTATCTTTTCAACTTCTGCACATAGGAAGTTATGGCTCCCCTTTATTATTTATTGCTGTCTTTTTTAACTTGATTAATCTCACCAGAAGTTTGTAAATTTTGTTAGTCTTTTCAAAAAATGAACAACTTTGTTGGCTTCCTTGTTTGTTTTCTATTTCACAACTTTTGCTCTTAGTTTTACTATTTTCCTCCCTTCTACTTTTCTATGGGTTTGTTTTGTTTCTCTATTTCTAATGCTTTAGTTGGGTGTTTAGCTCATTGATATTATGCCTTTTTTATTTTCTAATAATGTATTTTTATGTTCTAATAACTTTCCCTCTAAGTACTGCTTTATTTATACCTCACAAGTTTTGAAATGTAGTTATCTTTCAGTTCTAAATATTTTTAACTTCTATTTTTATGCCCTCTTTTTTCTGTATGTTGTTTTAATTTTAAAATTTGTGGAGTTTTTAAATAGATATTTTTTCATTTATATGTATTTGTATTATGATCAGAGAATGTGGTTTATGTGATTCTAAACTTTTAAGTTTGTTGAGATTTGCTTTATTATAGGAAGAGAGTGAAGGAAACCAGCTCATTTACAAGGATAAGACTTGGCCTGGCAAGAGGACGTGAGAGATGCAAACAGAAGAGAAAATACAGCACCTGGAGAAAGACCGGCCCAAATGGTTATGAGAATGGAGAAGATATAGGAGATACAAACAAAGTTTCAGAAAAGAATGACTAAGAGAAAGATGGAACATTGACAAAAATTGGAGGAAAAAAAAGAAATTATGATTTGATATGATCAAAGGGCTAGCAGAATATTCAACTGGTAATGTCAAACAGGTAGCTGAAAACCTAAGACTGGGACTTAAGAAGAGGGTGAAAGTTGAAATATGATATTTTAGTCCTCTGTATGGAATAATAACTAGGTAACAGAAAATGAGAATGAGGGGAAGAGAAAGACATTAAGAATAGAATCTTTAGGAATGTTCACATTTAAAAGGGGAAAAATGTATAAATAAGGGAACCAGCTATTTGGGCTTTTTTAAAGCCTTTGGCAAGGTTCTCATATTTAGGCTATTAATTTTCTAGAAATACAAAGTACATCTATAGGAAACTGCATCGACATTATGTGGTGAGGGGAGCCATACAGTAATAAGAGATCCACAATGTAGCTTTCGGTTTTCTTTCATTATTCAAAGTCATCTTGAATTCATATTTACTAATCTCTAACTCAACACAATTTCGGCCAAAATGTAAAGTGCTCCTCCTAAATAGAATTCTACCACTACATAGGATGATTCCAGACTCTTTTGGCCTAGTACTCAAAGGACAAATATTATGTGCAATTCAAGATTCATAGTTGTATACAAAAACATTCCTACTTTTGAAATCCACATGTTCTAAAAAGATACTGTAACCATATGGAAAGCATCAGTAAAAAATCCAGAACTAGAAGTAAGTACAGAAAATCTAGGGATAGTAGTGGCAGCAAATTCAACGTGTGGGGCAATGACCAGTGCTAGGTAAGCATGGGACTGGGGACAAAGAATGGATATGAGGCAGCTGCTTCCATGTTCCACACCCTGATATTTGTGCCAGGGGTTATTAACTCCCTGTTCTAGTACATTGTAGATGCCAAACAAATATTGAACACAACAACACTAAATGTGAGAGCAAATTGAACTTGGCAAAGCAACTTGGTTTATTTCAAGAACATCTTGAATCTCACAAACTTATTTGGTCATGTAAATTTTTCACTTAATTTTAAAATATTGTTTATTTAGAGAGAGCTTAACTCATTTATTTTTGCTCTTTTAACTTAGCAAACCTTAGTATCAGCAATTTGACATATAAAAACTTTAAGGATTTTTTCAACCTCATATGGAAATTTTTATTTTATACAACAAAATAAAACTGAACTCTGGAACTTGAGTAGGTTCTGAATTATCACCACGTACATTTCCATTTTCAGTACAAGAACCATGAAGAAAGCATATTGACTTTAAGATGCTTAAAACACACCTTCATATTGAAGATGATTTTTGAATTGTTAGAAACTTTAACTTATTTTAATATTTTTAGATCAAACCTAACTTTAAAGCATCTAAGTACGTTTGGGTAAACTTTATATCTGTATGTATTAGTTACTAGATATACCTGCCTATACATCCAAAGATGGAGTATACACTGTTTTTGTCATTTTGAAGGACTCACACCATGTTCATTTATTCAGCTGAGCCTTGGGTGTTCAGAGGTAAGAAAGCGAAAGAAGGAAATAAGTAAGTAAACAAATAATGACAATTTTAAAAGAAAATCCTAAGGAAGACACTAACTTCGATAAGATTTTCAAGGGAGGGCCATCTGACAGATGAGAAAGAGTCAGTGGTGCAGAGAGGCTGGTTCGGAAGAGCTTCCCAGGTGAGGAAGTAGCTCATGTGAAGGCCCCGAAGCAGACCTCTGCTCAGGAGGCCGGAAGGTGGAGCACAGTGCGTGAGGAAGAGCCACCCCAGACGAGGTGAGAGCAGCCAGACTGTGTCTGCCTCATAAACTGGTGAAAGATGGGCTTTTATTTGAGTGAAATGGGAAGTCACTGAAGAATTTTAAATGACTTCCTATAATTTACACGATTCATATAAATTACAAGATTCCTTCCAGCTGCAACATGAAGAATGGGTTGGAAGCAGGCAGAAGATGAAGGAGAGGAATCCATTGGTGGGCTACTGTAGTATCCAGGTAAGAAATGATCGCAGCCTAGACCATGATGATGGCTTTGGAGATGGGAAGACATGAATGGGATACTTGATGGAGGTGGAATAAATAGTACTCATTAATAAACGAGACGTGGGGGGGGGGGGGTGTGCGCCCAGTGGCGTAGCGGTTTCGTCCGCGCTTGGCAGCCCGGGGTTCGCCGGTTCGGATCCCAGGCGCCCGCCGACGCACTGCCTGTCAGCCATGCTGTGGTAGCGTCCCATATAAAGTGGAGGAAGATGGGCACGGATGTTAGCCCAGGACTAGTCTTCCTCAGCAAAAGGAGGAGGATTAGCAACGGATGTTAGCTCAGGGCTGGTCTTCCTCACAAAAAAAAATAAAATAAAATAAATAAACGAGACGTGGGGAATGAGGGAGAGGGAGGAATCAGGAATGATTCCCAGGTTTCTTGCTTGAATAATTGGGTGTAGGGTGGTTCCCTTTACTAAAATGATGGAAGTCTGAAAAAAAAATAGGTTTCAGGAGAGAAAATCAAGAGTTTAGCTTGTACACATTACACTTCAGAAATCTAAGAGATACAAATGGAAAAGTCAAGCTGTCAACAGAACATAGTAATCTAGAACTAAGAGGAGAGCTAGGCTAGAAACATAAATTTGGGAATTCTTAGCATAGAGATAGTTACAGCCACATGAATAGATGAGATGCCTGTTGAGTAGACAGAGAAGAAAAAGAAGGCCAAGGATGAGCCCCAAAGAATTCCTGCACTTGTTTACAATAGGCACAGGAGGAAAAACCTCTAAAGGCAAAAGAAGGGAAAAAATGAGGAGGGAATGCCATGAAGTCAGAGAGATGCATGGCAAGGAAAGAGCTGTCCACTCTGCCTAGTGCTACAGAGATGATGAGGACAGAAAGGCTTTCTTTGGAACCTGGAAACCACTGGCAACCTTGGTAGAAGCAATTACAACTTCTTTGGGAAAGCGGGTCTTGAGGTGGAGGGGGGGGGGCAGATAATAACAGCAGACTAGTACGTGCTCACAATATCTATGACAGACCTTCAGTGATGATGAAACAATTTAAGTCCAAATGAGGTAAAAATATGAATAGCAATCCTATAGTTAACACACTCAGAAGAAGACACATTTCTTCAACTCCTTCTAGGTTCTAGTCACAGTGCCAGGTGGTTCCTGCATGAAAAAAGCTAGGTGGCCAGTTGTCCTGCATGCTGCCATGGATGGGAAAAGGCTCTGGGAGAGCCACCAGCCAGACATGGCTCCACGGTACCCATGCACGGAGGCATCCAGCAGCGGTATTAGGAATATGCGATTCAGTAAATACTTGCCCCAAGGAATTCATGGCAAGAAAAGAGAAATGTAAAGAGAGAATTACAAAGCAATGTAATAATTTTGATATACTATTTGGGATGCAGTGTATACACAGGGCATTCACGGGGAAAGGAGATGCTTGTGGTAGAAATTTGGGGTCACAGGAGGCTTTCTGGAGTAGCTAGTCTCTAAATAAAGGGAAAATTGGACAGCCTCCTGGAGGGTGGAAGGCAGTCAGGAGAAGAGAGATTATTTGAGCAGAAGGAAGAGGACAACCTTAGCAAGACACAGAGAAGGTATGTCCTGGCAATTAAAGCAATTCCAACTGCAGAATAAGGTGAAAGGTAAGGAAAGGAGGGGAAATTTTTTGAGGGCCAGAACCTGAAGAGCACTTCAAATGTTTCAAATAGGGAGGAACGTGCTATTCAGATTTGTGTTTTGGATGGATTGTTCAGGCAACCTTGTGAAGACGGATTTGAAAATGATAAGACTAAAGTCCAAGGGAACAATTAGGACACTGCTTCAGTAGTTTACTGAAAGATGATCAGAGATTGAACTTATATGGTAAGCGGATGGAGAGGAGGGGATCGACTCAAGAAATATTTATGAATTGCAATCCAGATGTCTTGATGACCAACTGAATGTGGACAAAAATAAGAGACTAAGAAGATCAGTGGATCCACAAGTGAAATAGAAAACATGAGAAAAAAAGCAGGTTTGGAGAAAGGATGATGAGTTCAATTTTAGACCCAGTGAGTTTGAAGTTTATGGGAACATATATCCAGTAGGCAGTTGTGTGCATGAGTCTGAAGTTCAGTGGAGAGGTTTGAGTCAGAGGTACCATATTTTTTTAAATCAACTTCACTGAGGTATACCTCATATAAAAAATTCACTAATTTTACATCTGGTGGGTATTAATAAATGTATAAAGTCATGTAATCACTACCACAATCAAGATACAGAATATTTCCACCAGCCCCCAAAAGTCCCCTCGTCTTTTGGAGACACCATTTGGAGAGTTATCAGTAAAAGGTGGTAGTTGAAGCATCAGAGTGGGTGAAGCTAAATGCAGAGTGAGAGCAGCAATGAGGACACTAACTTATAGGAGTAGGCAGAGGAAGCAGAAGGCTACAGAACATCCAAAGAGGTATGAAGGGAACCAGGAGGGAAGACAGAAGTTCAATATGGAGGGAATGGCCAACAGCAATAAGTAGAGCAGTAAGTAAACTAGGATCTCTTTTTTAAAAAAAGTGCATTGTTGGTCAATTAGGTTAGTAGAGACCTTAGAGAAGTCAGTTAGTAGGAAAGTGATGGAAGCGGAAGATCTTTTGCAGTGGGCGGAGGAAGTGAGTAACTAGAGAAAATAAGACAGCAATCAATATTGAGAGGATTTTATGAAAAGGACAGGGATGAAACTGCAGCTAGAGGAAAGTGCCAGTGGAACTATGAAAAGAGAATCTTGAACCTGGAGTTAGAGACCTGGATTCTCAGAGCTTCTTGTCTACAACTTACTAAGATGTGTGATCTTAGACAGATTCCAAATTTATCTAGGTCTGTTTTGCTGTCTATAAGGCAGCTTAATCAGATGATCTGCATTGTCCCTTCTAGTTCTGATTCTGTGGCACTGTAGGTGCATCTAGCAACATGGAGATAACTGGAAACCCTTGCAAGAGCAATTTCAATGGACTGGTGGTGATGGTGTGAATTGAAATGTGCGCAAACAATCCCTTGGAGACACCTGGCTATGAAGGGTACTGTAGAAACGGAGGCCGAAGAACACATGCTTCCACTATCATCATGCGACAACATTTTGAGGTCCAGATGGGGCAGCACCTGACCAGAGAGCCAAGCCAGTATCAATGAATGCCAGAAAAAGAACTAACATTTATTTCACACATAGTAAATGTCAGTAACTCTGTAAGATGCTTCACATACGGAAAAAACTAGATGACCAGTGTTGTTTCTCTCTCAAATTACCTCTACCATTTACGGAATCATTGTAGGTTATGTACAAATTTAGATCATACTCAACATTTGAGGAACAAAAGGAAATGAATAGGTCCCCCCCCAAATTTTATCCAAAACAAAGTCTCCATAAAATTTAGATTAATAATCATAGGATTTTGGCACAAAGAACACATTTATCACAAATTCAGAAAGCATTACATAGAAGAAATGGGGTTCAAATTCAGATCTTCTGTCTTCAATTCCAAATTTCTCCATTGCAGGACAGCTACCTACTATGATCCTTCTTTAAGTGTCACATGCCTTGTCTTCTTGGAATGTATGAGTTTATATAGTACTAATCCTTCCCTAGATTATACCTAAATCCCTTTTAAATAGATAATCTAGTCTTGACCAAATAACATTCTTTTCAGTCTTTGAAAGATGCATTCCAGTCTCTACAATACCTTTATGTGATCGTAAGTCATAGTCCAGAAAAATCGAATCTTGTTCTTGACGATATCTATGTATCCAGATTTTATTATCTCCTGTAGTCTTCTTTTCTCTTCTGAGTCTCAATCCTCAGCAAGAAGAGATGAAAATACCACCTACATCACTAAGTCCTTCAATTCCTACCTAGGACATCTAAGTCAATAGACACACACGTCATATTTCTTTTTGTTATAAAATTTATTCCCACATGGCATACTTGCCTTTTGGCGAAGACTTGTGTAATAATTTCTCTTTTACCTACACTGGTGAAAAATTTACACATCACTCATAATGAGAAGTCACAGAAGCATAACTTGGCTAACAAAGAATGTGAACAAACTAGTTATTTATTATATGTCCTTTTCTTGCTGACATTATTTATAGGCTTTTCTTTGTAAAACTTTACATACGTTTAGATAATTTTCTATGTCAAGTCCAAATATTATGGTCTACCATACATTTTTAACTGTAGAGTTTCAGAAAGGAAGTGGGCACATAAAATTTTATGACAAATAGTATTATGAAGAAAAATGGTAACGATGATGAAAATGTTGAACAAATTAGTGAACTTTTGAAGCACAAAGGAAATATGTACAACTGAAGCCTAATACCTGGTCAATTAAGGGCTCTGCTACTAGCTCTTATTAATCAGGTTTAATAAAGAGGTAGCCTTCTGCATAAAGAGTCATTTTAACCCTCAGTAGCTAGGTGTTTAAAACACACTATTGGAAGAATTACAATTAAAAAGTACTTTTAAAAATATTTTATGGGGGCCGGCCTGGTGGCATAGCGGTTAAATTCACGCACTCCGCTTCAGTGGCCTGGGGTTTGCAGGTTTGGATCCCAGGTGTGGACAGACGCACCGCTTGTCAAGCCATGCTGTGGCGGCATCCCATATAAAGTAGAGGAAGATGGTTACGGATGTTAGCCCAGGGCCAGTCTTCCTCAGCAAAAAGAGGAGGATTGGCAATGGATGTTAGCTCAGGACTAGTCTTCCTTACAAAAAATATATATATATATATATTTTATATATTATTCTATGTAAGTGCAGGATATAGTTAAACCTTATAATTATCATTAAGATTTTAGGTATAATTAAAGACTTGACCATCCCTTAAAGATAAATTCTCCTAATCAAGTAACTCTAAATTAACATATAAATATGTCGTCCTTCCTTTAAAAATACCTCCTTCCTTTAAAAATATCTCACCTCAAGTGGTATTTTATATAGCAAATTAGAAATATCAGAAAATATAATCCAGGAGCAGATAAGGAGAAATAGGCATATGCCTTTCCATAAACAATCTACTAAGAAAGAAGAACCTGGTTTTGCTTGATTTTAAATGAACACATACCACCACAATCACGCACACACACTCACAAATAGTCATTTTAAATCAACTTTATACACTATTTAAATTGACCAGGAATATACAAATTTGTTAAGCATAGCAAAATAAAAAAGGGAGAGAGGAGTAATTTTCTGCATCATTGTTTTTTTAAAATTCTTGTTCACAAGCACTTTAAAAATAAGACATCTAGGGGCTGGCAGGGTAGAGTAGTGGTTAAGTTCACATGCTCCACTTCAGTGGCCTGGGGTTCATGGGTTCAGATCCAGGCACAGACCTACACACCACTTATCAAGCCATGCTGTGGCAGGTGTCCCACATATAAAATAGAGGGAGATGAGCACAGATGTTAGCCCAGGGCCAATCTTCCTCAGCAAAAAGAGGAGGATTGGCGACAGATGTTAGCTCAGGGCTAATCTTCCTTACCAAAACAAAAAAAACAAAAAAAATGACATCTTGAGGACAATTGGGGAAATTTGAAAATGGACTTCTTATAGATGATATAGATTTATTTACTTTCTTGAGCTGATTCATATCAGCTAATGGTATTATATTTAAATAGGAAAATGTCCTTATTCTTAGGGGATATCACGATATCTGAAACTTACTTTCATGAGACTCAGGTTAATAAAAAGGTTTCAAAGAGTGAGAGAAAAATGTGACAAAATGTTTCTATCTGATAAATCTGTGATATGGATACACAAACACACATATGCTCATTGTGTTATTCCTTCAACTTTTCTATAGATTTAAACATTTTTGAAATAAAAAGTTGAAAAAAATAATTCATTTCATATGATTATAATTACCAATATTTGTTTCAAAAGACACTATTTGGTCCAACACATGAGGCATGAGCCATTATGAAAACTATGTTCTTCCAGCTGTCCTCATCCGTTTGAAAGGACTTCATTTATATAAATGAGAGAAAGGTGCAGATTTACTTGAGGAGGAGAGAAGGGAAAGCAGCTTCAAAGTTTGGGAGCTTGCCTGTCATGCAGATGCCACATTTTCTGAGGATGGGCTCTGTGTTAGTCTTCCAGCTCTCCCCTACCAGCTGACTGATGGCTATCTGCTGGGAGATGCAGGGGGGCCTCCAAGAGGGTGTGAATGCAGAGACAAGATAAGGAAAATGCAGTGACCCCAAACTGAAGGGAGATGGATCTCCCTGGGGTTTTCATCTGAATGGATCTCCAGATAGGGGCAGGTAGGAAAGCGGAAAGAGCTATTAGAAACCAGGTGACAAAGCATAAAGAAATTATAATAAAATGAGCCGTCCTCTGCTCAGCTTTGAGGAATGATGACTTATAAAACTATTTCATTGTAAACGAACTTATTATTCATACCCATTGTGGCAAAGAAAACGTGAAACTACTCAAACTAAGAAAAATAGCACATTAATTTTGAAACCCAAACCCAGAAAGTGAAGACTCTGGGATAGTGCCTTTAAAAGAAATGTTGAGCATGTGGTGCTTAATAAATATAGGGGCTTTTAGAAAATCCTGTTGTGAGAAAATATTTTCCTCACTACTCAGAAGACAAAGAAAAACAGTAAGTGTTGAGAATATGGTATTAAAAAGCCACCCCTACCCCATTTGTTATCCACAAATATATATATTCTTTTTAATTTACTCTAAGCCAGCATGTTGGCTCATAGTATCTTACTTTCATGTCATTATCTCTCTGCCATACACACAAGTCATAGCTGGGGATTTCAACTCGCGGTGAAGCTATGCTGAGATTCCAGATCTCAGTGGTGTTGGCATGAGCGCTGGTCTCTTCAGTCATAGAGAAGACAATATCCTAGGGAGACTGGAATTAGTCCTATTTTGCACCATTCAAGCCAAAATGCTGCTTATCAAGAAGCAAGTAATTGCTAGCTAATGGCTATGGGGGAAAAAAAACTATTGCATTTCAATCTAAGCATCTCTTGGCACATGACAACGAATAAAGCTAGGGAAGTGTAAACATAAAGCGGAGACAGTTTCTTGAGGAGGTTAAATAGCAAACATTAAAAAGGCAGGTTACCTCATCCGACTGGGAGGGACTGATTCTGGGCATTGGCGATACTTGTGGAGTTTTCAACTGTGTGCTATTGCTATCTGGCACGAGCTCTCGGTGGACCGTTTGGATGTGGTTCTGGAGTTCACTTTCAGACTCAAACTTAACATTGCAGCTAGAGCAGCGAGTCTTCAGTCCCCCTGCCTTGCCTTTTCCCTCAATGGCACTCAGACTCTCATTCTGGCCCAAGCCTGGTCTATTCGTGCCGGGAGGGATGTTGATGCCTGGGCTGCCGCTCTTACTGAGATTCACACAGCCAGCACACAGACCATATGGCAGGCCGTTGATGTCAAGTTTCACCAGATCTTGCTTGGAACGGAATTCTTTGAGGCAAGATGCGCACTTGTACAGTTTTTGGATGTGCTGGCCACGCCCTGTGGTCTGGACTGCAGACCCATTCCCTGTCTTTTGCATGTGGAATGTCCCATGGATTTTGAGTTCTAAGGTAGAGGTCACTGTCTGCATGCAGACCACACAGCGAAATCCTGTCAGGGAATTCCTCAAGTCAGGGTGCATTTGGCAATGCTCTAAAAACTCTTCTTCACTCTGGAGAGGCATCTTGCAAATCCGGCAGTTTCCAGTATCGAGACTCTTACTGTGTGTGACTTTGTGTTCGGTAAGAGTTAAGAGGGAGGGAAACCGTTCCCCACAAATAGGGCACATGTAGTGTTTGACAGGGCCTAGGTGGGTCTGCATATGTTCACGGAGGCCATTTTCAGAGAAGAAGGTTCGAGAGCACACATTACACTTGTAATTCCCTTTAATGAGTTCGGCTTTCTTCTTCACGATGGCACTTTCTCCGGGTCTGATGTTGTGATCTCGGAGCTGGTGGTTCTGCAGCAGAGTTTCCATCGTGTAGGCTGCCCCACAAATGTCACACCCATACATAGGCTCTGAGGTGTCCACATCTTCTTCACTCCCATCGTGACTGTTGTGGGACTCCTGGCTGTTGGTCAGCAAGGTCTGCAGCTCCACTTCCTCCTTCTGCACTTGCTCAGAAGCCCCATTTGCTCCACAGTTGGGAGTCTTGGTTTCAAACACACAATGCTTTTCCCGCAAGTGTTTCTCCAGCAAAATGATGGCATGGAAGGCTTTGCTGCAGAACTTACAGTTGTACTTCTTACTGTGAGTGGTGATGTGGCACTGAAGCTCCACCTCGGTGCCAAAGGACTCGCCACAGAAAATGCACTTGTGCACTTTCCCTTGATTTTCCAGGTGGTTGTGTTTCACGTGGAGCTGCAAGTCGGTCTCATTGCGGAAGTCCCAGTTGCAGGACGTGCACCTGTAGACTTTCTTTTCGTTACTGTGTTTTACAGCCAAGTGAAGCTGAATGGAGACTTTTGAGTCAAACACTTCTTGGCAGAGGGTACAGCGGAAGAAGACAAAGGTGTGCATGTCCAGCAGGTGTTTCTGAAGGTCATCCACTGACGTAAACTGCTTATCACAACTCTCACAGATGTAATACGTTGAGGTGATCATAAAATGAATGGTAACGTGCTTCAGCAAGGATTCTTGGTTGGGGAATTCCTTGTTGCACTGAGGACAGGTCAATTTCGGAAGCACAGTGTCGAGATGAGTCTTTAGGTGAGTCTGAAAGCTGTCTAGGGACGTGTACTTAGCACCACACTGATTACAGATATATTCTCCAGCCGGACGTGCAGGGGCACCTCCCACTGCCTGCATCATCTTAAGAGACGTCTGCTCTATAGCTACAGGAGATAGGGGGCTCAAGGCCCTGGATTTTTTCCCATTGTGAATATAATTCAGGGCCAAGGGAATGTTTTTATGATTCTCTTTGATATGCTTGTTCAGTTTCAGAACGCTATTGAATATTGGAGAATTCGTACAATAGGAACAAGAATAGACTTCTACTACTGGTTCTTTTGGAGTCCCAAGCACTGGAGACCCAAATCGGGAGCCACTGAGGTCGCAATGGACCTGTCTTATATGCTCTTCGAGGGAAGAGTCAGTGAGAAACCCCATGTAGCAATGGGGGCAAAAGAATGCATTGCTGTCCTTAGCTGCAGGGTTCGCAAATCCGTGAGAACATCGGATGTGTTCCTGAAGAGTGTTGAGGTCATTGACAACTTCAGAGCAGAAATTACACTGGTAGACGATGGCGGGCATGGCAGAAACAATCAGACCTGGGTCCTGAGCTTCATGCACTTGCTTAAGATGTTCATTTAGGTTATAGAGTGAGGGCAATACCTCCAAGCAATACTGACAAATATGGGCCTGTTCGGGCTTATCTAAATGCATAGTTTTCAGGTGAATCTGCAGAACTGCCAGACTGGAAAATAACTGTTTGTTGCAGTAAATACAGCTGTAGGTAACTTTTGCTTGTTTACTCGAGGGCACGGTCATGTCAGGGGTCTGCTGGGCAGCCCGTTTCCTCCCTCGACTCTTTGGGATTGGCGGGGCAGCTTCCACCATGGTTGAGCTGTCCACTGAGAGGTTGGAATCTGGAGTTGTGCTGGACACAGAGGTGTAGCCCACTGTGACCAGGGAAGGGCTGTTGCTGTGATTGCAGGACTCGGGTTGCTGGTGACTATCCATGTGGCTGTACAGTTCCTCGACTGTGTGGAAACTCTCGGAACAAATGCTGCAAGAGTTCTTCTTCTCCCCGCCGTGCATCTGCTCCATGTGGTTCATGAGGGAGGTCTCCTCCACAAAGAGCTCGTGGCAGTACACACACTGGAGGGCTGCTCGGTCCTCGTTTGGGGAGCATTCGGGGTGGCACTCGGCAATATGCTTCTGGAGGTCTTCCGGGAAGTCAAAGCCTTCCTCGCACTGACTGCACTTCTGAGTGTCCTTCATCTTCCAGTCCTCCATCCTGGAACCGGACTGGGAACCGTCCTTGTTCCTCTCGTGAACCTGCATGTGTCCATGTAAGGAGCTAGAGGACAGGAAGCCACGGCGACAAATGGCACATTTATATGGCTTGTTGGACGTGTGAGTCTTTAAGTGGATCTTCAAGTGATCACTTCTGGAGAACGCAGCATCACATTCACTGCAGTGGTACTTCTTGTCCCCTGTGTGGAGTTTGATATGGCGATCTCGGCTCCGCTTGTGTTTGAACAGCCTACTGCAATAGGTGCATTTGAAAGGCAGTTTGTCACTGTGACTCTGCTCATGGTGCTTTAGGTAGCTGAGGCGGCTAAACGACTTGTCACAGAATTGGCATGGATATGGGAGTCCAGGGCCACCTTCTTCCTCTCCAAAATCACAACCTTCTCCATGGCTAGGGGAAGTCTGGTCCTTGCTAGAAGGTGAGGAAGCTGGCCAAGAGCAAGTGGGATCATCTTCAACATCCACTCCATCTGAAATGAGAAGCAATGAAACGTTTCATTTTACGTATTGAGAAGTCAAGAAGGAGCTTACTGAACCATTTCAACAAGTACACATAGTTGGACCATTTATAACCTTTCAGGAAAAAAAAATGGAGGAGGAATATTTGAGTGGAACACTTCAAATCTGAGCCCAAATCTTTTATTCCACATTTACGTTTAACTGGGCTGTAAAATATAAAAAGATATTAAACAGTTCTATGTCTAAATTACCCTTTATTACTTTTTATCATTCTTCCTTAGAAGCAAGGTATATATTACGCATTGACAATTTTATTAAAATGCAGATTTTAATATATTTAATGTTTCTTTTGTATTCATTCTAAAATGATTTGCATATTATGTGAGCATCTGAAGAGCCAAATGAAAAGAGGAAATATTACAGGAATGATTTAAAATTAATGCAGTCAACCCAGATGTCTAATATTTAATAAAAAATTCCCTCTGCATTTTGCTTGTTTTTATATAAAAAAGCAATTCTGAAGACCAAAATCTTTTATGGGGTTCTTATTGATACAGACCTTATTGCTTTCAGCAAAAAAATATTAAAAAGTAAGCACAGAAAGAAGACAGAAAACACAATAATAATTATGTCTTGTGTAATAAAAGACAAGCAGGACTTCTTCAATAACTGAAAGATTCGAATACCATAGGCCAGAAAATGGATTATTAAATGTTAGAAGGGTACTGCCTGATATTACATGTAGCGAGGATCAGCCAGGATGAAGAAAAAATGAGAGTTTCACAAGGGCCAGATTGTAACAGTGTATTTTGTTTGGAAAGTTCAAGAGGTGGCCCACCATTTCTTCCTTTTGTAAAAGCTTCAGCAGCATGAACTTCCTTAGCCAAACAGGACCTGCACTTTGAGGTGAGCAGAGACAAAGCAACTTGTGAAAAACTGGAAACAGGAAAAGTGATAAATGATTATGGTAAATGCTGAAAGATTTATGAGTAACAAAGAGAAGACAAACAAGACTGAAAGCCAGATATAACCTTAGCAAGTTATCCATAAAGTAACTCTCCCTCACATGTGGTGGTTTTTTAACTATGTTCTTAGCAAATGTGCACTCTTACTTCTGTGCTTTCTTAACAACCAAGTGGAAAATAAGACCTTCTCAAATGGGTTGTGAAACTTCTTTTTTGCTTTTCAAAACAATCTATCATTCAAAATCAGAAAAAACTGTAAAAGCTTTTCACTCTCCAAAGGAGCAAGATCTTACATAAATGCAGACAAGTAAAGGCCATAGATCAGAGCTTGTAGGGACAGAGATTCTACTAGCAAAATAGGTTCAGTTAGAATATTATTAGTATAGTCTAATAATATTCAATCAGCATATGATCAAATAAGTTTTTAAATTCTTCGAAGCTAAAGTTACCTAGCAAGCTATATTATTAACATAAAAGTAGAAACTGGCAAGCATTATGTAAACAAATTCCACGTTTGCTTTCTTTAAGGTAACAAGATTTTGTTAGATTATCAACCTCTTGCTTATCCACAGGAAACAGATGAGGATCATTCCTTTCCTGCATCTAGAAACTGATGACAACACCATCTCACTATCAATGCCAGATGGCAACCCTCTAACTCTGAGAAAACAACCAAACACCATTCCTGGATTCCTGCCCACTGCAACAAAGCTTTGCAATACAAGTTGAAAACCACATGATTTTGCATCCTTATTTATATGCGTCTATAACCCAACATGTTTCCAGCATAAGAAAGGGTCTGATAATTGTGGGTGTGATTTAAATTTAAAGGTGAATACGTATAAAGAACATATGTGGATAAACTCAAGTCACCACCTAACATATAGAAAAATAATTTTAAAAACTTAAAAACAAAAAAAACCTCAACAATGATTCTAGCTTTCCCCTTAAAAAAACTGTAAGTCACCTAAAGCTGGTATTCACTAAAGCAAACCAAAGTTTAAAACATTTCCCCTAATTGAAAAAATTACTATTTATTAAATTTGCTCAGCATTCTAGGTAAAAATTGACCACATGTCACATTAATCTTTTAAGCTTATATCCTGTTGTTTCACTTAAAAATATTTCCAAATACATCATGTCATTTGTACAATTGGTGAAAACAGTGAATCAGAATTTGTCATGCATCTAGACTGGAAGAATATAATTATGGAGCCTGAAAATTCAGCAACTAAATTTACTATTAAGGTGCAGATTGTGTCCAGGCATGATATATTATTATACAAATGCACAAAGAATGACAGAGCAATAGACCATTATGAATAGTGTGCAATCCCTGACACTATGCTTAAATCTGGTTCTTATCTGTGGGCCATGCCTGACTATACCTGTTACATAACTGTTCTCTTTAACTTATAAATTTCAATTACATGTTAGGCGAGCTTAGGGTTAGGATAGAGTTTTTACTCAAACCAGGATTCAAGGGAGCTGGAAACCTTCTCTTCTCTCTGTCCTGTCCCTATTACTTGGTCTTTTGGGGAAAAAAAAAAGATAATCACAGATGATGTGTCTTTGTAACTGAAATATAGGGAATCCCCTACAGAATCCATAAGGCTTGGGCTGAGGGATGGCATAGATTGAGCAGAAGTAAAAAGTCTGAACAAGGAATGCTACTTTTAAAAGAATAAAGGTTTCATGAAAGGCTGATTTCTCTTTTAAAATTCTACATTGTAAAAAACACATTTGCTAGTACTATAAATGGCCCTATTCTCCCAGGGACACACAAGGAACTCACTGACAAAACTCCCAGTGGGGCTGGTCCATGCTCCAAGGGTATCAGACTCTCCCAAGACTTGTGGTGGTGGTGTTGCCAACATTCTCTGAGGTCTACCTAAGTCTTTGAAACCTATCCGTCCCCATTAGCTTAAGCTTTTTGGCAGTCACAACGCAAACTAGGTTTAAACAGCTAATATAGATTTAAACAATTTCAAGTTCTTTTTTCATATGGAAGAAACTATGGAGGATTCTTTCAACTCCGGTTTCTGAATCAACTGGAACTTTTTTTCCCTTCGGCACCCACTAAGTGCTACTTACAGGAATGTCTTTCTGTGTTATGGCAAGTTTTCTGCATTTCAATGTGAAGTACTTAACATGTCCACGTTAAATTTTAATTTTTGGAATCAGTCACCTCACACTAGCTGACTCTGGGACAGCTATAGCTCTTACAGCCGGAAAAAAAAACAAAAAAACAAAAAAAACTTTGCTGGAAAACCAGCTTCGCAGCCTAAAAGTCTATTTAAAGATGCAAATGTGTGTGCATAGTTAGTACAGATGTTTTTCTACAGCAACTGTACTTGCTGAGTTTCACCATTTCCATAAAGCACATTAAAACAAGTGTGTGAACACTCCGAGATGAAAGTCTCAAACACTCCTGAGACTTTCAGTGGAAAGTAGAGCCGCCTGACTTTTCTCCAAGCAGACAGGAATGCCCATGATTCAGCAGCCTGAGTAAATAAAAGAGGTCCTTATTTCCTAATTTTGCTGGCTGGCCACACTGCAGCAGCCTCTGTGCTCCTGCCAAAGGGGATGCAGAACTGGAACTACACCCAGCTGCTGAAGGCCTGTCTTTGTTAGCCAGCCAGGCTTTCCCGACCATCTTCTGGCAACAAAACTGCCATATCCTGCAAGGAAGACCTCCATCTCAGGCTTGACGGTTCTCTAGTCTGCCGAAAAGGACGAAACAACAGATTTTCCCAGGTCTGTGTCAGAGGAGGACAGCTGGAAACTCAGTTAGCGGCAGAGCAACACCTGTTCGGTCATATTTATGGGGGCAAGTGCTCACTAACAGAAAAGTGAAGTCATACTAGAAGGAGGTATTCCACAGAAAAAAGGCATCAGAGCACAAAGTACCTTGATGTGAGCCACCGGCCCCTCATGTGCCAGCCTGGGGAGGAGAGAGCCAAGACTGGATGTGATTTTATCCCAGCTGCTGGGGACGGACAGACAAGCATATCCCAGGAAGGGCTGCTCAGTCACCAAACGGGGGCCTGATATTTTCAGTTTACAGCCTGCCATTGTGGAAGAGAAATGCTGAGGGTCCCAGCCATTCTTTAGCTTTCAAGTCTGACCCAAGTAGCAAATAATAATAAAAAAAGATCAAAGAAGGAGAAAGAGAAGATGTGCAGGAAGGTTTGGGGCCCTGCTAATGAGTATTTTGGACCACTAAGCACATCTTAGTAAGCATAAGCTACATGCTTCTTGAGGGCAGGAACCAAGCCTTTCAGAATACTGACTTCAACAATACAGGCAATCTGAAATTATTAAGGAGAAAGTCAACTAACAAGGTGGATTGAATCACTATAGATATGAAAGAAATTATCCAAATCTCTGAAGTTATGGAAACTTCCAATACTTTCAGTTCTTCACAGGGCTGGGCCCACGAGAAGCTGGCTTTTGCCACCTGAGCTCATTCATTGTAACGGCAGAGTACACTCTAAATTGCCCTTCGGGGACTCAGTATCATGTGTGTGCAAGCGCCACACAGCAAGGTTTCCTTAACAGGGACAGGATTTACATCAGTGGTTACTTTTCAAGTGAGGAAAAGCAGCACAAATACTGACAGGCCTGGTACTTCTGTTTTCAGGAATGCAATGGCTCAGAATGAGAACTAAAAGTCAAGAGTCTGGAGTTTTATTTCTAGCTTCATAAGTGACTTAGAGAGTGACCTGGCCAAGTCATTTAATCTGTCCCTTACCTAGGAATTTCACCTGCAATATGAAGATAATAATTCTTGCTACTTACCCTCTGGGGTGTTGCAAAGATTAGTGAATGTTTCTAGGGCACCTATCATCACTGGAAGAAAAGCTGCATATGTAAACACAAAGATTTATATGTGTTGCACGTATTTATGTTTCTACATGTAAGCTTCTACGTATACAGAATAAACATATTTTAACATTTTCTTTCTTTTAATGGAACCACTGGAATATTAGCTTTAAGGATTGGCCCAATGGACATCTACAGTGCCTTGAGCATTCACAGCTGTATTTTCAGCCATTAAGAAAATAAAATATAAATAGTTGGTGATATCTAAAAATTAATGAACCATAAATCCATGCTATGTTCCAAAATGTATTAAATTATCATACATAAGATATTATCTCAGGTCTTTACAGACAGATAACCTGGGAACAAGTATCTTGCTATGTAATTCTGAAGCCAAGTATTAAAATTACCTCTCTTCTCCTTAAAACACTAGCAATACAATCATTGCATTATTTAACATCAAAATAATTTCATTTAGCAGATGATTTTTTTTTAAGTGTGGAACAATGGGTTAAAACATGGGACCAAACCAAATTTCCAGGTTATTTTCTCCATTGGCTTAAAATGATTCCTTATTTCTGCCAGCATGCTAGAGGAGCAGTTCTGAACTTTCATACTAAATAGACTTCATAGTATTTCTTCATTCATTAACTACCTGAGCCACCTTAAGATAAACCGAGAATCCTGAGGGAAATATCCAGGTGTGCACAAATGCTAAGAGAAGTTAGGCACCATGCAAAGACAACAATATTTTGAAATGTGTGACACAAGTAACAGGGATATTTGTCATGTTAACCCAGTGCCATCACAGTAACAATTTTATGTCATCATATTTAAAATCATGTAACCAAATTACACAATACATTTTTAAAGCAATGGTTTAAATTGCTAAGGGATATGGTCATTATAAATAAACCATTATGCATTATTACACAATTGCTTCCTTTCATTCTCAACAGAAATGTCAACAATTTTAGAAAAGCTGCAACTTATATTATTAAACTATCATACTTCTCTTTTTTTTAATCAACAGCCCCACATTAAATTCACTCCTTTGTCATATCACTTATTTAATGACCTGAAAATGAATACTCTTTACTGGGTGTTCAAAAGAGAAATGTGAACTTTAAACTTATTTATAATTCACAGATGCTTTTAAATTCTGTAATATTCCAAATTGTTCTGGAAGGACCAATTAAATGCATTAACAGTTAGGTTATGAGGAAAAAGGGTGGTCACCCATTAATGATAGCAGCTGTGGGGAGCAGGAACTGGTGGTGCACATTTTTTTAACACAGTCGTAAGATGAATTCCAGATATCAGATCTCAGAGGTTTTTTTCTTCCAATACTCCCTAATAAAAAAGAGGCCCACTTTCCCCAACAATCCTTTAACAATTCGGAAGAGCCAACATAAGAGACAAGAAGTTGTCACCATCGCTCCCTTGCCCTCCTTAGGTAATCCTGGTTTTTATAACCATGCTGTCTCTTTCACCAGACACATTTCTATTACGTGTGCAGAGAGAAGTACCAGTGTTTTGCTTGCTATTGCTTAAAGTTCATTTGAACAGACGGAGCTCAATGAATTCCATCTTCCGCAGCCAAATTAAACAGAAAACAGTGCATTCTTAAGCAGCTCACACTTAACTCCACCTCTCAAATCAGAGGAAAAAGCTGACGTGAAGCCAGTTAAAGAACAGTCATCGTCTCACTCACAGAAATCGAAACGTGTTTCTGAAGCCAGACAGAAGGAAAAGTGGTTTCCAGTTATGTAGGGGGGGTGAGAACTGCTCTACTTTTTCTCTTTTGGCTCACTTAAACGTATATATAACTAATGATAAGCACCAAGCTCTTGGCGGTCAATAATTGGCCATCGTGTATCACACATCTGTTTACAGTGCTGTGACTGTGAGCGGTCTACATTATTTAACATGTTTATCTTTCCTTTAATAACGACAGACATCATCACAGTGAATTTTCCGCGTCTGTTTTCTTTTTATCTCTACTATTTTGAGTTAGAAGACATGTTTTAGTTACTTTGTAGTCTTCTATTTATATATGACCTCATACCACAAAGAATTTGAAGCAGTTCTTCATTGCTTATCTTGTTCATTCATTTATTTAACCAACATTTATTAAGCACCTACTATGTGATCAGGTCTGATACCAGCTTATAAACTCTAGAAATTACTTATTTTTTTAAGTTTCAGCTTCCTTATCTATAATATCAGAAAAATTCCAGCCTGCCTCCTAGTTAATAGTATAAGAATCCAACATGATACTGTATGAAGAAACTTTCTGAACTGCTATGATATAAAAATGTACTAAATTATTATTACTACTATGAATGTCAGAGTTACCTTTAGGTTATAACTGATAAATTTGAAAACAGCAGAAAGGAATAAAAATTGTCAATAATTGAGGTGTTTTTTCATACTGAGATTCTAATCATTTTAAAGGACTTAAGGGGTGTTTTTGTTTAAAAATAAAAAATAAATTAAAATACCAAAAAAAAAAATCTTCTGAATGCTGTTAGAGATATCTTGAAAATCAATGTGTAGGAGCCCATTCCTTAATAGCTACATACACTGGCAAGTTGTGATGAAGTCATTAGTGGAATAAAATCCCCATGTTGGAATGGCCTGCATTCAAAATCTTGAAGCCACATTCCACAGTTCTGACACCAGCCCTTTATCTCACTATTTTACTTGTTTAAAAATTTCTTGAGGCAAATTGTATTTGCTTCAAAATCCTTTACACTAGGGTGAAATACACCTATTAAATTTTGAAGAAATAGCCACATATTTTGAAAAATACTCAGCAAATTTCTCAGTGCTACCATGTTAATCATTAGTAATTTTAAATTAACGTCTTCACTGGGGGAGCATAAGGTAAAACAGATTCTTCCACTGAGGAAACTGTTTGAAAATAGCTTCATTTGGGGAATGATGGACTTTAGAAAGTTCATTCCAACACGTTAATGGTTTTTTGAAGAACTGCCATAACCCACTACAATTTTCCAACAAAGCGATCAAATTCTATTTCAGAGAGGAATCTGGTCTATCACAATGTTTTGTCATGTTAAACTACACTTTACTGAATATTTTTCCAACGTGCAGGTTTTGGTCCAAGTGTGGAAAACTTTCAGTCACAAGGAATTATAACAGTCCAGAAGTGGTGTTCACTGGAGCTGAATTTCACCTGTATTATATCCACGGCAGCAGCAAAGCCGACATGAATTTTCAGCAGTTTAAAAAGGCCACACTGTATACTCCACTGCAGATAAAGCCACTGGAGAATACAAAAGTGTTGAAAGGCTAAAATTTAATTAATGACCAATTAGCACCCCCTGTGGGTTCATTGTGCAGTAAAGTGATAAATACGGTGTGCTAATATAGAAAAAGCTGTTACAAAGATTAGGGGGAAAATATTACTACAATTATCCATTTGGTATTATAATACAATGGACCTCAGTGTTCTTAATTTTGATGTTCATGTGTCCAATATATGATAGGAACACCTAAGATCTGTGACAATCATTTTTTTACTTTAAGGCACTGACTTTGACTCACACAGGTTGTCAGGATGGGGTGTAAAAGCTACTCAGATAGCTAGTGAGTGCACCAAGCCAGCCACCCAGCAGCTGCAAATCAACAGTAGTTTGTGCTGTCTACTCTTCAACCAGTGTTTATACATTTCATGAAAAAGTTATAGGCTATGGTAGTATTAAAAAATTGGGGGATGTGGGACTATCTTGAGACTTTGTGCATATGAAGAGATCTACAGGGGCCGGCCCAGCGGTGCAACGGTTTAGTTCGTGCTTTGGCAGCCTGGGTTTCACGGGTTCGGATCCCAGGTGCCGGCGGACACACTGCTTGTCAGTCATGCTGTGGCGGCGTCCAATATAAAGTAGAGGAAGATGGGCACAGATGTTAGCTCAGGGCTGGTCTGCCTCACAAGAAAAAAAAAGAGATCTGCAGAAGGATAAATCACCAATGTATCCTCACAGGATAGAATTGTTATCATGTTTCAACAGAATCATTAAGTTTCACGCTAAAACATATAGTAAAGCTAAAATTAAAAAGTGACACTGGATCTCAAGTAACCCAAATAATATAAGGATTCCTTTATTTTAAATGAGATAGTTTGTAAAAGTGCTGTATAAACTGCAAAGGACAAAACTATTTTCTTAAAATAACTTTAATTAGGGCAAAATAAAATATGTCTACACAGGATCATATAATATCAATACCCTTACTTAGTTTTTTCTTTTTTTTACCTTATCAGGCAAAATTTGAAAGAGGCAACCCTGAAAATAAGGCTGATTATCAATTTGATGATTTTCCAGGTAACTTATTCTCCCTTTGTTTTCTATTTCTCACTTTTGGTTCAGTTTACTCGTCCCTAGAACCTCTATCTTAGAATGAATATAAAAATAAAATCCAAACCAGTTCATTCTATCATCTTTTTCTTGTTAACAGTCCTGGTGATTTATTTACCAGAACCAGTACCAGTCAAAATTGTGACACAGTGTGTGTGTGCATGTGTGTTTTTATGCAGAGTTGACTAAATGTTCAGATAGACTGAATGATTTATGCTAAAGTAACTTTTAAATATTTTTGCTATTGCTCATTACAAAATATTAATCATAATAATTTACCACTTAATACAAGTAAATGCACAATCATGTCTTAATGAAACACTTCATCAGAAGTCTTTATGATGCTATTTTTACTGATTAAAATATATTACATATAATTATTTTCATTAAATTATATATTTTGTATAATTATATATTTTACATATATGTGTATATATAGGTTTATTACAACGTGTGTGTGTATATATATAAATATAAAAAAACTGAAATGAAGTGTCTTGCCAAATATCCTAAAACCAATGACAAATCAGGCCTCAAAAGCCCCATGACACCTCCATATAATACTATTTCATTTTGCCTACATCCCAAAATTTTAACATAATAAAACAATGTAAAAGAAAAGAATGGAAGGTGATGTGGCCACAGTAACAAGACAGGGAATGAAGCTGGTTGGAGTGGGGGGAAGCAGCTGGAGACCCCACCTGTACTTGTTTCACAATGCCATATGGACACCTATCCCCCTGGCACCCAATATATAGGACACAAGCAGAGTGTACAAAATTCCACTGAAAACTTACTGTACTAATACGATTTAAACAAGAATAAATTAAGAAATTCTAGTCAGATAATAAGAACTTTGATATGTACCTACTTCATCCACATGAGAAGTGCACCAATTCTGAATAATTTTCATAGAGAAATTTATGGCAATGTTTTTTGCCTTTGAAAGGGGGGATATGGATAGCAATGCACATCTGTATATGCCCAAGGCTTATTGGTACGACCCTTGCAAAAACATGTTTTTAATACCCAAAGGCATAAAACCAATAGCACAGTTCTGGGATCTTGACTGACTCAATGCCGTCTGTAAGAAAGGGCTGGTTTCTGAATCTTGATGAAGCCTCCTCCCACGTCCGAGCTCTACTCTTTTTTCTTAAGATGGCCTGATGCTGTTTGGCATGGGTGATGCATACCTCTGGGTCTGACTTGAGGGGTCAAAGGAAAGAAAATAAGTGAACTTGATTGAAACCTACACAGAGACAAGAATGTCAAGACTGTCATTCCTAACTTTTCATATATGAAACAAGATTTAAGATCTGTGAGAAGTCTTAGGCTTTAGGGAAAAAAAGTGTTACTTTTACAGATGAACACATAGGTCAATGAGGATGAGTAACATGTTATAATTTTGCAGTAACAATAGCAGTTGATGGTGGAACTAAGACCCAAACCCAAGTTCCCAGTGCCCAGGCAAGCAGCTTGGTCTACGTGTTAGATAATTCTCAACCTAACTCTCCCCACTAAAACAACAACCTCAAATGCCACCAAGTCACCTAGTTTTCATGGGTAAATGAATAAACTTAAAATGATGTGTAACATTGTTCATTTTTTTTGTTCAAGACTTCATTGTTTTTTCTATTATAAAACTAATATATGCTAATTGACATATGTATACACACATATAGAGAGGAGAACAAAAACCACCTACCAATTCTATGAACCCATAGCCTGCTGTTGACAAGTCATGACAGACTATTTCTTTATTTAATTTCACTTTTGGCTACTGGCTAGAAAATCACACACACACACACACACACACACTCCTCCAGTTCTCCTTAACAGTTGGTCTCCCTCCCTCCCTCTCTTCGTTCCATCCTCTCCTCTGAGGGGAGTGGTTAGGTCAGGTCAGGTGTTGGCAAATAATAGCAGAAGTTCCATCAAACTAGCACTGTGTGGCCAGCTTCACCTTCCTCATGCTCTTGCCTCTAGAGACACATTCCCTGCCAGTCATCCCAATGAGGGATACAGTGAAGGCTCCTTCTCACCTTCCCCTGAACTACCCTTCCCCAATGATTATGGCAGCTACCATGACTCTTCACTACAAAACCAAAAGCTGACCCTCTGCCCCAGCTAGACAGCCTAGGGCAGTGTTTCTTAGTCTAACCCACCAACCACCTATTCTCCAATCACCTGACCTGTCTGTTGAAAATGCAGACTTCTGGGCTGCACCCCTGGCCTACTGTTTCTGAAATTCTGGGGATAGGGCCCCAAAATCCTCATTTTTAGCAAGTTCCAGGGTGCTTCCCCTGCACTCTCAAGTTTGAAAACCACTGCAGAATCTTCTACTTCCCTTGAATCATTTAACTTCTCTGATTAAAGTTTGCTACACTGGGCTGTGCCTTTTCCATATTTGTGATCTATACTAGAATAACCCTGGTGGGAGACTTTCTCTCCCTTATTCGAAGACCAAATTGAATCCCAGCTCTTCCAAGAAGCAGCTTTTACAGAAAGAAAAGAATGTCATCATCTCTTTTGCCTTCCTATCCCTTAATGTTGCCCCTCCCACTTTGAGTAGGACTCCGAGCCTCAAATCTTCTCAGTGTGATGTTCATCTAGCTCCCATAAGTTACTTCCTCTCTGTAGAAGAATGTTGGCAGCAGCTTATAAATTTCCAGAAAAACACAGTAACCATTTTGCAGTTATAAAATTCCAAGTACATAAAGGCTGGGTGTTACATGATTAGGATACAGAGTCACGAGTAAACAGCTTGTTTCAAATGTGCACATGGAAAAGTCTATCTCCTAAACTTTCTTGATAATTACTTTCAAGCTGCATTAGCTTGATGAGAAATAGCGATATACTGTGAAATGCTGCTCACCTTGTGAACCATTCATGCAAAGAAGGTTCTCATAAAACTAAACACAAAGAAAATGAATATCTGAAGTAGGAAGAAGGGAAAGGGGAAAGGAGCTTCCCATAATCAGCAATACTTTCTTTTTCCACTCAGGAAGGCACTGCTAGAACTGCTGATTAAATGCCTTAAGTTTGGACCTCCCTAGAAATTGTAGATCCCTTGTTTTTGAACTGGCTCCTATCAGTCTCCTGCAACTTCCTGGGTTCTGTACGCCATACAGTAAATTAAGCCTTCTGCTGTCAGAGCTGGAAACAGGAGGGGAGTAGAAAAGTGGCCTGATCTCAAATGATTTTTATTGGCTCCATTTACATCCTGTTTAAGGTCTTCTGAGTAGCTCAAGGTGTCTTATCTCTGGCTACCAGGGGGTATTTTGTAGTCAAAGCAGTTAACACACTTTCTCTCTCCCTCTCCTCCTATCCCTTTCCCTCAAGCTCTTTTTTTCAAGCCATCTTATCTTATCACACACATCTCTTCAGGCTGAGGAGAACCCATACTTAGAAGCAGTGCACTCTATTGTCGTCCAGGGCTCTTACAGACAAATGAAAGTTTAAGTCAAAAGAAAAATCAGTTAACCTCTTCTACACTCAGCTTAGGAATACTCACGACTGTCTCACTTTTATTAGTGCTACATGGTGTGAGAAGTTTTCCCTGTAATTTACATGCACACAGAACACATACCCCTATCAGATTAAGACTAGAGACAAAGGTGCTGGAACTAAATTGCATAAAGACCCTAAATAATGCAGCTGCATGCTTGCCTTTTCCAGAGCCCTTGTATTCAGGCTACTCTCCCCCCACCAAAGGTCATTTATCCACGATATCACAGGAAGAGGAAGCTCCAATAATCTGCTAGAAAAAAACAAACCAAAAGGCAGTCAAGGCAAATGGGGAACAGTAGTCAAGAAAGAAGAGACTTCTCTCCAGATTTGCCTGAATGCTAAGCCGTGAGGTCAACACAAACATGAGATGGCTATTAGAAACATATGCAGCATACATCATCTCTAACAGCAACACGGACACCATTATTCAAATCTATTACATAATCAGACATTCTGTACGGGAGCCCAAGAATCGAGGGGTTTGATCCTTCTGTTAGAAACTCTGTAACAACAGCCCGCAACCTGCATTGGAATCGTCCAGGGAGCTTTTAAAAATACTGGGTCCCTCCCCAGATCAATTAAATCAACTGAGGGTCGGGGTCCCTGGGGAATGCAGTCCACTGCCCTAGACTATCATGAATCAATTTGCAAAACCCCATGGAAGGTGGTCTAAAAACCAGACTCCACAAAAACAAACCCGTTTATTATCTGGGCTCACCTACCCAGCGACAGGCAAGTCAGCAGCGGGACAAGTTTTCTGCAGTACTTTGTGTCAAATGCAATGAACCAGACATTTTTTAAAAAGTTAGAGCAAGCAATAGTGAATACTCCAATCACTCACCATTATCACATGTGAAAGAGCAATATGTGAGCAGTTATTAGGCGTCTCATCTTTGTGTTTTATATTCCTTTTAAAAATTCCCATTCCTCTTCTCCTTCCTACCCCAGCACCCCATGGGCTCCTTTATATTAGTGATAACCCCATCCTTTCACTTACAGTGAAGGTTCTCTTAATTGTCCATTATCTTAGCGTGTCAGCACAAAGGAGCAGGGACGGAATCCTCGTCCAAACGGTTTCACCTCCCTCTCCTGAGAGTGATGCCCTTGTCAAGGCATTAAAGACACAAAAACCTGCCACTTATCAGAATTGTGTTTGAATCGAACCACTGTCCTTGAAAACTGCAGGCAGGAGATGGTATCAAACTGCACCGCGTTGCCAGCTCCGGTTCCACGGTGGCTGGAACGATCTGAAAAGATACTATCCAAACTTCGCCATGCATTCCTCATAATAGAATTACAGGTAACAATGAAAACATGTTCACTCATTTTTTTAAGGGTTAAATACAAAGAAACTCATGGGTCAGATTGTTCATGAATGCAAAGTTAACAGTTTCAAGCCCTAGGACACCCTTGACTGTAAACTCACCGAGGAACCAAATCAGGAAACTCTTCTAATTACTCCACACCTCCAATTCTTAGCAAACCTAAGTCAAGGCTATTAAAAACATCACATTTATCTTCCTATAATGAGGGGGGTAATGTGCACATCTTTAGTGATTCTATGGACAGATTCAAACACGAAGTGTATTCTAAATAGCAACTAAAAACAGAAACGAAAGACAGAAAAAAAGATTATTTTTAAGTGTTCAGGTCAGTTTGTGTGACATCCACACCCCTGTATTTTCTTGCCACTTCTTACACTTCTTTCTTACCAAATTCGAACACATGCTGCCTTGCAAAAAAGAATTTACGCATACTTTTAACAAGTAAACAAGTGTACAAATTAATTCAGAGAGCAGTAATTTTGAAAATTTTCTGTTTAATGTGCACTGCAGTTAAACTACTTTTTCTGTACAAATTAATTTACTGCATCAGTGATCGATGTTTATGTTTAGGCAATTTTATTTCTCAGTATGGTAAAATTAGACCTAATAGTTGCAACCTGTTATGTCCAATCTGTCACTGAAATTCAAATGGCCTTTTTCCTATTATTCAAGGAGCAATTTGGAGGAATTAAAGCCATCTAAAAACGGAAGAAAAACAATTCTCTGTGAGGACTCAATAGTCTGTGTCATCAACCAAATCCACACCCCCGTGATCTCTTCTAAGCAGGTTCTTTAGACATGATTTTTCTGAGGTTCTCAAACTTCCACATCTGCCAAGCCACACAAGGGGAAATTTTAGGATAAACTGAAAACTGTATCCTAAAAATGTTCAGCATTAGAGAGAAATAATCAAAGATTCAAAGATTTTGTTGTTGACTCCAAAATATCAACTCCAACCTAAAACAGTAAACCCCAACCTTCAGGATTAGTATATGTGCCACATCCTATTTTTTTTTTATCTATGAAAATATTCTTTAATTTTTTTCTTGCAAAATAAGTTTAATTCATTATTTCCTTTCTTACCGGAAAGGATTCAATGATTTAGATCTAAAGTTTAAAGTTTACAGCAATGGATGTTATTAGAATTGGGAGAAGAATAAGACCTACTTTTAAGAACAATTTTGTTTTGCTTGGTTTTCTCAGTGTTTAGCTACAGGTTTGACCCTATATAGTGTTTAATCATTGCTCCATTCTATGAATACAAATAACATATCTGAATGGAGACAGTGGGAGGAGGCAGACTGAAAAACTGGTGCAAAGCCATCCGGGCGCAGCCTGTGAGAGGCAGGAGGACCTCCGATTAGACTCAAGTAAAATTAGACATAATCTGCTGGGACTATGCTTCAAATATCCTATATCATCATCTTACAATATGCTCTCAGTAGTTGTTTTCCTCCACAAAAGAGCCCTAAGTCAATTGTTGATATAATCATCACTTGGTATAAGAGAATTTCTGAAAACATTTCTTTTGTAACATTCCCTGACTGCCATCTTCTATTCCCAAATCCACCTTCCCCAACAGAGTTTCTGTTGATTACTGGGAGATTACATGTAGATTTAGGAACGCTTCATCATGATGGGATAACCTCAGTTTTCCCATATGGTTGAGTTTCCAGATTATCAGTGGAAAGCTGAAAATTTCCATTAAACCAACCATCTTTTTAGCTTCACAGTGGCCAAGGACTAGTTTGAATTTGTTCTTGCTCTCCTCTTGTTTGGCTGAAATAGCCAAAATGAAATGATAGCCTTGTCCCAATTTAAGCCTACTTAATGTCACATATGGCCTCAGCATATATGCTATTCATTAGTCTCCAGAGGCTACCAAGTTTGTTCCCCAAGGAAAGGGCAAAGGAGACAACCAGAGGGAGCTCTTCCCTGGCACTGACACATTTACATACAGCTTTTTCTCTAGATGGAGAAAGGAGGACACAGTTAAGACGGGTAATTATTTGTTCAGAACTATATATCAAAGCCCAGAGTCATTCAATATCAGCAGAAAATCTGGTACTGAAATAAATGAAATAAAACTAACATGAGTATCTTTCTTTTGTTTGCTCTTTCTAACTTTTCCATTATCACTTTTTAAATTCTAAGACAAACTCATTTCCTCAGACGATTGCTTAGATCATCAAGCTGATTAATAATTTTACTAGGAGGCAGGACTGATTAATGTGGCTTATTCAACTGATTAATACTGTTACTACATCCCACATCCAAGTGAGCTCGAAGTGTCTTGTTTTCCAAAATTTTTTTTTAATTATTGAAATGGGTTCTAATTAATGTGACTTGGTCTTCTTAAGTTTGGAGAACTTCACCATAATGTGAAATTGAGGATTTATTTGTCTTCTTTTGGCTTTATCAATACCAAAGAACTAAGAAACAGCAAATGAAAACAAGACATATTCATTTATAGCATTTTAAAATTCAGGTCTATGATGATAGGAATCTATTATTCACCTACAGAAATTCATTGACTTTCAAATGCCCAACGTGTAAACAATGTGGACAAATGAATGACCAACACCTTCACCTCCTCACTCTCCACCAGCGGTGGGAGGCCTCACCACAGCACACTGAGAAACTATAAATCTCCCTTCCTCCCAACAGTGGTGACTAGAGGGAGCAATGTCCACCCTGCCCTCTAGAGACACCTCCAGCGTACCTCGCCATAGCATTCACCCTGCCGGTGCAGAAATCCTCCTGCTGTCAACTTCCCCAGAGAAACTCTAACACACATATAAGCGTGTGCGTGCTTGCATATGCACGCACACACACATTCACTCTGCTATATCGCCCCACTTCCAAAGACCAGAGTTCCTGTAAGAGCCTGTGTAGTTATGGCTACTTCCTCCACACCAACACTGGTGTTGCAGGAAGGCTAAGCCCTCACAGAAACTCTGACCTCCACAGCTTCTACTCAGCCACCCTCTGGAACAGAAGCCCTGGTGCTCAAACTCCTGGCCCACACAAGAGTTTCCAGCCTCCTACACTTCTTCCTGTTCTAGAGGAGCCAGAGAAGGCTCTACTCCCAGTACCCATGAAATGTAGGAAAAGGAACCAAGAGTCCCTGCTCCTGCAGTGAATCCTGGAGAAATGTGAGTCTGGTTTCCTGAATGAAAACTCAGAATTCAAATTCCCATCTAAATAATGCTTACAGCTTATTGTTTGACTCATTGTTCAGTTATGCGCAGCCTTTAACACAAACCAGAGGCATCTTTATGAGAATGCAAAAGGCAATCCCTTCCAAGAGGCTAAGTTCCAAAGGGTACCCTCCTTATAGAGGAACTACCAAAAAAGTGTCCCTGACTGGATGACTGCAAGCACTGCTGGATTTCTGTCCCTTCACGCAGTTGTTGGGGACCTTTGTGAAATTCACAAACTGTATGGCTGTATGCTGTTACCATTTACTACAAACCTCATATGTCAAAAAAAAAGAGAGAGAGAGAACGGGCTAGCCCAAGAACCTAATCCCCATTTACTGTACTGTTCCACTGGAAAATATGTGATGATTCCAAGAGAACAATTGATGAAATAAGTTTTTGGTGGTTTTGAAAACTGCAGAAAGCAAATGAATCAACTTTGCTCTAGCAAATTTTCATTGATTTCATTGATCTCATTTATGCAGCGTTGTTCAGTCTCAGCACGTCTCTTCTGAAAAGAGAATTTTTTCAGTTCCATTAATTTTGTTGTGGGTCATCAACGAATACTTTTTATAATGCATAATCCCCTGACAATGTATCTTTGAACTAATGTGCTTTTTAGTCTAAGCTTCGTATATTCATTTTGCAGCTAGGTGGATGATGGAAGACCTGGGAGACGGTGGCTTGTTTGAGGCAAGACCGTCTCGATTGCTTTCTTAACTCATTCAAGTCTAGTCATTCATTCTTTTACCCATTCATTGATGAAACAGGCATTTTGCCAGGCACTGGGATATTAAGGTATACAAAATGAGATCTCCACCCACTCTTGGTTTTGGATAAATATGTGCAGAGCTATTTAAAGTATACACGTATTTTAAAAACGCCTGTGCTCTTTATGAAAAAGATTTTAAAACAACTATTCAATTAGTTTGTTACTCAAAAACTACTACACTACATTCGTGTTTTGTGAATATTCATAATATATAAGGTTCCTTAGTATGAGTGCATAGAATATAACACCACAACCAATTATAGGGGTAGATTAACTTTCTAAAGTAGACAAGAATTATTCTCTTGATTTATTTTTTGTTTTGTCCTAGTTTTTTTTTCTCCAGCTAATATGTTGGCTACATTCGACATTGTTGTTATAAGCAAAGATTTATCAAAGCACCTGAGTGTAGCTACTATTGTTAAGACTATAGTAATTAAATAAAAGTTATTCGGTTCCACCTTTTTTTGAAGCTTCAGTTATTGCTTGGGGCTTATGTCATTTGCATTAGTCTTCTTGCCACCACTGTCTACCATCTCGTAAAGAAATGTTCTGCTCTCTGGTGAATTTGCCAATCTTATCTCTTACTAACATGTTACCTTAGAATGAGTTCAACATGAGCATTGATTTTCTTTCCCCACCCAAGAGAGGATTCTGTTCAATTATCATTGATGTTTTCTCTCTCCCCTTTGTCACTTCTCTTGCCCAAAGTCTTGACCAAATCCTTTACTGTGCCTGTGGTCACATGACCTTATTCTCTTTGACATCCCAGGGAAGGGTTTCCACAGCGCTGCTCATTCTATGGACTCTTCTATTTGACAAGGCTCACTAATTCTCAGACTAGTTCTTCTTTCACCTAATTTGCATTGGGAAAAAGGTAATCTTGAGGCCCACTAAGTGAACTAGTGAATAAATTTTCATATGTGTCCTGGCTACCACCTCAGTCCTGCTCTTCTGACCCATTCATAAACTCAGAATGATATCCTAAGTATCTATTTATGGGTGAGACTCTGTACCTGGCACAGGAGAAACAAAGTTGACCAAGACACTGAAGTTTTACACTGAACAGTCTACTGACTAATGAATGGGGGAGGCACACCTGTAAATATACGATTACAACACAGTGGAATCAGGAATGTAATAGAAGCCTCTATAGAACTGCTACAGGAGGTCCATGGAAGAAGCACCAACTATATCTTGGAGGATATGGAAAGGCCACCCAAGGATGTGTTGAGCTGAATCTTAAAAAATAACCAGGAGTTTTCCAGGTATAGAAAAGGGAACTGGTCATTCCAGACAGTAGGAATTGTATGTACAAAAGCAAAAATTACACGAGCAGGGAACCAACACTGGTGTCAAATGATTAGATAAAAGAACTCAGACTTGGCTGTGCATTAAAATGACCTGGAGGTCTTTTTGAAAAATATTGATGCTTGAACCCTACTCCCAGAAATTCTAATTACTTTGGGCTGGGGATGAAGTTTAGATCAGTTTTTTTTTTTAAGTTTCCTAGGAGATTCTAACAGGCAGCCAGGATCTAGACTAGAACAGAGTTTGTGGGAGGAAGTGGCAGAAGACATTGCTACATAGAGTCAGGATCCAGCTCATGGCAGACATGCCTATCAAGTCAAGGGCTTTGAGTTTCTTTCCAGGCACAGAGAGCTGTTAAAGGATTTCAATAGCAGATATGGCACTCTAGCAGAACACTCTGGACTGGGAAGGACTGGATGAAGGCTAGAGGCAGGGAGTACTTATGAGGCTATGGCAATGGCCCAGGTAAGAGGTGAAAAACCTGAACTCCAGGAGTAGCAGTGGTGATAGAGTGGAGGGGATGCACTCACTTGTTTAGAAAAAGAGATCCAAAAGATTCAGTGACTAATTACATATGATGAGTGAAGGAGAAATTCCTGTGGTGTCTTTTTCTCCTAATTCCCTACCATTTATCCCAATATTGTCACTAAATGGCTGGTTAGTGCAACTGTTTGCAAGAAGATTATTAGGATAAGATCATAGTTTTGACCCACATATGTAAGAAACAACCCTACTCCATCACAGTGGAGCAGACTGCCTTTCTAATTAAAGGCAGCTATCTTGAAACTGCACACACACATCTCAAAGGGAAGTTAAAAGAAGACTCTAGTTGAGGGGCTGGCCCGGGGGCGGCATAGCGGTTAAGTTTACACGCTCAGCTTTGACAGCCCGGGGTTTCGCAGTTTCGGATCCCAGGTGCAGACAGACCCACCGCTTGTCAAGCCATGCTGTAGCGGCATCCCATATCAAGTAGAGGAAGATGGGCATGGATGTTAGCCCAGAGCCAGTCTTCCTCAGCAAAAAAGAGGAGGATTGGCAATGGATGTTAGCTCAGGGCCGGTCTTCCTCACACACACAAAAAAGAAAACTCTAGTTGGTTAGATTTGAACAAAGTAACCATACCTATAAAAAGGAGCTGCACACGTATGTCCTACTGTTGCTAGGTCAACAACATCTTTAAACCTGAAATACTATGTTACATGCTAATGGAACAGTATCTAGGGAGAACAAAAGAATATTGAAGCAAGAACAATTCTGTGTCAATGTTCCTTTTTGTCCTGGCTCTTCTGGAAAAGTCTTTGCAATAATGAATGTATATTATGATGTTATCAATTATGTAGTGGCAGTTTTAAAATGTGAACTTCTTCTATCTGGACTTTTAGGGAAAGATAATCTTATGGTTTTCTAAATAATCTGAGTTAGCATAGATTGTTGAAAACCTAGACTGATATTTACAACAATCCCTTTACTCTGTGTACTTTTCTGCTTTATCTAAATAAAGAACTTTCTATAAGCCCTTTACGCACCTCTCCCATTTACTTACTCAAATAATTAGTCAATAATAACAAAGTGTAAACATGTTAGATCCATAGACATTGGTATAGCTCCACAAATTTCCCTCTGTCTTGTATGGATAAGGTTACAAGTGCGCACTTTTGAAAAATTCAAGTACTGAACATTATTATAATCACCTAATACTTACTAAGGACCTACTAAATGCTTAATCAATATATTTTAGGAAGGCCTGGCAAACTAGGCTCGCAAGCTAAATGCACCTGTTTTTTGTAAATAAAGTTTTATTGGAACACAGCCATGCTCATTCATTTATGTATTGAGTGTGAGTTGCTCAATACAGCAGAGCTGACTACTTGTGACAGAAACCATACAGCCCACAGAACCTAAAATATTTACTATCTTGACTTTTACAGTAAAAGTTTGCCACTCCTGTATTATTGCATTGTCCTATCCTGTATTAACAACCCCCTCTCATATACTAAGGAAAAATATTTATGACACCATATTTCTTTGCTTTTATCTCTGCTGCCTTTGCTAGAAGAAAAGAATTAGACTGTGCTTAAAATTGACTGAAATATCACACTTGCGGAGGGAGTGAAGGCTGCTAATTAAATTCTGAAACAAACTATATTCTAACATTAACTATCTTAATTTCAACTCTGCTAATGACTGTTAAGGAATTTCATCCTTCCATCATTTTTCATTTGTCTCTTGCTCCTTTAGTTATATAATCCATTAACACTTTTTCCCACTAAGCAATTTTCTTCTAAAATCTATTGTATATTATTTACCTGTCTGTGACTAAGTGGCCAAAAATAGTCATCCCTCAGCTTTCAGCAAGTATCCAATACCAGATATATAAATTAACATCAGAAATTTGTTTGCCAAATTCTACTGCAGAATAGATCTTAAGTAAGCTATTTTTTCTTGTTTGGGGTCCTTTTTCTTTAAAACTGTCATATTTTCAATTGGTCAGAATTTGTTACTTTTATTCCCTCAAGAATGATTGCTATATGCATGAATTTCTGCCTTCAGCAAAGACTGTAACCATCTTTCACCTATTGGCCTTAGAGATTAATGTCTGTGTGGGTGCCAGATTCTTCAGAAACTAGCTGCCAAACGTGTTATCTTCCAAATAGTGAGCTCTGATCTTGTCTTGCCTTTTGTAAAATGCCCTGACACTCAGGAAATCATGCTGTTGATAATGTGAATTATACAAATTCTACATGCTTTGATTTTGATTTCCCTCAAACATCATAATTTCCATGCCTTATTCCATTAGCGATTGTTTGGCTGTCTTGAAATTTAAGGCATCTTATGCAGAAATTATGTATTTCCATTTGGTTAAAAATGATTGTGAGGGTAAGGGATTCTTAAGTGAAAAGTTTAAAAACTGTATTAAATGTGAAAACACATTCTATGAAACGTTAAATTTTAGATTTGCAAGTAAATATCCATATTTGATGTCAAGTAAACCAAACAATCAAATAACTGAGTTTCTTTTTCTTCTATTTGGATCTACTAGAAGGAGGATGATAAATATAAGATTATTTTGAATGCAGGTCTCTAAAAGGACCTATCTGTTCTCCAAGTTACAGATTTTAATTCCATATTGCAGTTTTGTAGAGGGAAAATGTCAGTTTGCTCTGTACTATTAGGAATAGCAATGCTTGGTCAAAAGGAAACAACAGCATTCAATGCAACTGGCTTTTCCTTCTCCCTTTCCATTTCTATTTGCCAAACTGCCCACTCTGCTTTTTATGTAAAATTGCAGATGTCTTCTTATTAATCAAGATTCTAATACATTCCACATGAATAAACAACTTCGGCACTGCGGCATGTACCACTCTTCTTAAACCCAAGATTTATTAGAGTTGCCCGTTCCAAGATCTCTTAACTTAAAAAAGATGGTTTATTGTTTTTATTTCTACAGCAAGGGCCTAATACATGCACTGAAACTATGTCTTTGTCCCTTTGCGATACAATATTCAAAGAGATTTTCCAATCCTACAGTGTAACATTATCCAAATCCTTTGAAACCCTAAGTAGTTTGCTCAAACTCAATCATCCATATACAGAAATCATAGACAATCAATACAAATGCAATATGTTAGTGATGACATTACAGAAACGATGTCCCAGAATCCTTTGCAGTATGCAACAATACATTCAATATTCACTATATATTCCAAACTGGCAGCCAAAACATAAAGCTCTAATTAAAAAGCACTCTTTGGTGAATAACTAAATATTTTGCTTTTTAACTTTTCCTTATACAAAGAATAATTTGGGGAAATTGTCTACACACATGGTATTGATTAGCTCAGGGCTGTGATTTCTCTGATTTCACACAGTTGATATTTCAATGAGAGTTTACCATGTAATTTAACCAATCAAAACATGTTCAAGCACTGATATTTAAAAATTAAATTCTGCTCAACAATCATTATTTTATGTATTTTTACTTGTACCATTTTCAGACTACAGGAAAATAGGTCTTTCTCTATATAATCAAAAGAAAACAGGACAGGGAAGTAATAATAAGGTGTAAAAGCACATATTATCCCAATGCATGTGGCTAATAGCTTTTGTAAAGCATTAGCACCCTTCTTACTGCTCCCAGTTTACTAATGTTCTTACTAATACTGGACTCCTAAGGGTGGTTCTATAAATAAGACATTTATATAGAAAACTAGGAAAAAATGAAAGGTTATAATATTAACATACCAAACTCATTTTTAATTAAAGAAATAAAAAAGCCCAGTCTTTAGGGGGTTTGGGAAAATAAGGTAGTCAAATGAGACCAATTAACTTCATTAGCTTTTGCAAATACCTAGTTTTCTAACACATTCTTATTTTTCCATCTGCTCCACAGTTAAATGTGTCTACAAATTAACATTTTATTTATGATTCAGGTTCTGATTCATAAAAATTATGCACATATTACACAAAGGTCTAATACTTCATGGAAAAATACACAGGGCTACATTGCAACTTATTTACCAATATTTTTTTTTCTTGAACAAAGCAATCTGGACTATAAAATACAGTGTACTAGAAAATCAGTTACACACCTTCCAGTCATTTCTGTCTTTAAAACAAGGTATTTTCCCTGGATACATTTGAAGATGACAAAAAACACTTCTTTGCTATGTCCTCTTTTCTTTAGTCTCATCTCATAGCAAATGGCACAGGAGTTTCTTATGCAGTATATTATAAAGTTCTCCTCACTCTGGCCCGACATTCACATTAACTTCAAACCCCATAGTGCTTCATAATGTGCTGGAAATGCTTTATATCTGAGTGTTAAATGCTGTGCAAGTGCCCGTGCTGGCTTAAACAGTAGAGCAGAGCTTTCAAAATATGTTGCAAGGATAAACAAAAACCAGCATGGGTAAAAGGGTGTGTGCTGATTCCCTTTTAAGTATGTATAAAAACCTTATCCATAAGACAAACCAACTTTCTTAATAGAGTATGTATTGCCATTCAACTGTGCTTGAACTGAGAACAACAGGCACTTTTCTAAATGGACTCAGGAGTTATTTAATTTCACTTTAACTTCTGTAGGTAAGTCTTTATCCCTTGCTGACAAGCCATTTTATTATTTTATTATTTACAGCAGTACTTGTTCACAAATCAAATCCATATACCTCTTACAATAAAAGAAAAACACAAAAAGTCAGAAAAGAATTTTCCTTTTGAACCCAATAATTCCAAGAAGCTGTATTTTTACAAATTACTATGTTGGTCCCTGGCATAAGCCCTTTCTGACTGGGTACCAGGGCCCCTAACATCTGAAGTATAAATTACCACTGTATTTCCATTTCTTAGCACTGCCAAATTCTTGAGACATTACTGATCTTGAAGGAAGCCTATCATATTCAGAATTTGGGGAAACAATTGGGGTTTAAAAGCATTAGACCTACCATTTTTGTGACTTACACTAATTTTATCTTCTGAGTAGCAAAATTGAATACATTTACTCTACTTGATCTACTTCAAAAAAAGTTAGAGCGCTCAAAGATGTGTATATATTTGTTTGGGTTTCTTTTTTGAAAGAAAAGACGGCAGCTATCATGGGGGAAAGGCATGTGTCTGTTTAGATTTTGGCTTTTAAAAAAATTGTGTTTGCTAACATACAATGGAGCTGCCATAAGTCAAAGTTAAATGAGATCCAGCATGTTAGATCATAAAATATGTGGTTAATAAGAAATGATCAGCATATAATTTGCTCAGATTCTCTGGAGAAATACAGATATAAGTAGAAATCAGTATTAAGATCACCACACAGCACAGCATTGGCCAGGACTATATCTCTAAAGGGTTCAAGAGCAGATGTGTGAGGCAACCATTTTCAAGCACCTTACGTTTCTCTTTGGATAATTTTCACATATAATATGAAGTCAAATCCTTGCCTTGACCCTTTAGTTACTTTGACTGTGTGGTAGTCCAGGAATCCACTAACATGGTATGATACTACAACAGGGAAAATTAGAATTTTACAGCTAGAAGTAGCATCAGAAATCAACTTGTCCAGCACACTGTTTTTCAGCCCAGAGGAATTAAATTCTTTGCCTAAAGTCCCATAATAGTAACTGATGCTTTTCAGTTTGAGTTCTAGGCTCTATATCTACTTCACCAGCAGATATGGACAGTGGTGAATCATTGTGGGACCATAAGGGCTGTCTGCACCATGCAACACAATCAGTGAAGCAATGTAAATGCAACAAAAATCATGCAAGTACTGGTATGTACTAATTTTGCCTTAGAGACAGAAACATACACACTATCTAAATTAACATACTTCATTTCTTTTTTCTCTTTTATTACTGAGGAAGATTCTCCCTGAGCTAACCTAACATCTGTTGCCAACCTTCCTCTTTGTTTTTGTACTTGAGGAAGATTAGCCCTGAGTTTACATCTGTGCCAATTTTCCTCTAATTTGTATGTGGGTCTCCACCACAGCATGGCTGGGTGTAGGTCCACACCTGGGATCTGAACCCGTGAACCTGAGTTGCCAAAGTAGAGCACACCGGACTTAACCACTAGGCCATGGGGCTGGCCCTCAATCCTATTTTGATAGGGTCAAACAAAATCAATCAGGTAGAAAAATGTTCTCTAGTAATAAAATAGCAATATATCCATCAGCTATCATCCAGGATAGCTGTCCATAATTTTGATTTTTTAATCAAATTCTTACTTACCTATAGCCTAATATCTTTTAAAACCAATTAAGTTTATTCTTGGCAGATGCCAGTGGATTTGTAATCGTGGTTGATTTACAGGTTTTTCTCCCTGATAATTTACATTGGAATCAAGGTACCCTCTATAAACATAATCTGAATGAATACGGAGTAACAAAGGATGTGGGTTCCACTTTCCCATCTTCCCTTATACCCTCAAGCAGTGGATCTAAACTTGAAGCTCTCACAGACACCAAAGAAAGAAAGAAGCAAAATAAGAAATGGGAATGCGCCTACATACTAGTAGCCCATTGTAAAAATGGACTTTTCTCTGTATCTTAATTGATACCCACTGTTTTCTGCTGGGGCTTTTGTAGTTTGTTTCATTATAGACCTTTGTCCCTGGATTTCTTCCCCACCACCCCCCACTTCTTTTCATATGTAGACCCTTGAACTCATATAATGGAGTGGTGCCACCCCTAAGAAAGAGGTCGAAATGAATGAACAAGCACAATGAAAACCCCCAGTAAATGTTATGCAAATTTATTATGAATTAAACTAGAAGTACAAATTTACTACATTGTGGCAAGCCTATAAAACAGCAATTTGTCTTATGGTATGTGTAATTTTAATGTATTCCAAAGCATGGGTATTGTCTATTTCTGTTAGCCAAATGGTTCAAACTTTTAAGTGCAAAGTAGATATAAAGTGTTGCCTTTTAAATAATATGCAGCCATGGTGTATGCTTTTCTTGTTTTCCACCTCCAGTGTGGTCCAGGAACACGTAATTGCTGCTTTTACTCAAGTTATCTGATCATTACACAGAGCATGAACCTGTGTGCGATTACTTTACATTTTACAATTATTTTTGTAACAGCTACTTTCGCTATTCTGGAAATAACTGTGAATTTTAGTAGTTAATGGGTTATAGCTCTTTATACTTTATATACAGAGTAAAAAGGAAGGTGGAAAGTTTAACAATTTTTCTTCAAATTTGTAGAAAAGTGCAACCGCCTATCACAAAACTACCAATATAATCACTACATAAGAATGTATAAAGTGCTCTTGGGCTCTCATTTTTGCAGATATTTTAGTAACTGAACGTATTTTTCTATATACTCTTTTATTGCTATTTGATTTCTGATATAAACCAAGTAAATATTTTAATCTACACAAGCCATTCACATTCAACACTAGGAAACATTTGCTTCGTTCATGCATTGACTCATTCAACAAACACCTGCTGAATGCCGACTATGTGACTATGTACGAGGCACTGTGATAGATGCTCAGAAGATACAAAGACGAAAACAACCCGGTTCTCGCCCTCAAGGCTCATAATACAGCACGAGTTCAAAATTTAGTAAAGTTAACCATATAATCCAGCAATGCCACTTCTGGGCATATACTCAAAAGAATTGAAAGCAGGGTCTCAAAAAGACATTTGCACACCCATGTCCCATGCAGTATTATTCACGATAGCCAAGAGGTGGAAGCAAACTAAATGTCCATCAACAGACGAATGGATCAAAAAATGTAGTGTAAACATATAATGGAATATTATTTAGCCTTTAAAAAGAAGGAAATCCTATCATATGTTACAGCATGGATGAAGATTGAGGACATTATGCTAAGTGAAATAAGCCAGCTGCAAAAGGACAAATATTGTATGATTCCACTTATACAAGGTACCTAGAGTAGTCAAATTCATAGACACAGGAAGTAGAGGGGTATTTTCCAAGGATTAGGGGAGCGGGGAATGGGGAGCTGTTGTTTAATGGGTATTGAGTTTCCGTTTTGCAAGATGAAAAGAGTTTTAGAGGTTGGTTGCATAACAATGTAAATGTACTTAACACCTCTGGCCTGTATGCTTAAAAATGGTTAAGATGGTAAAATTTTATGTATACTTTACCACAATTAAAAAAATTTTTTTTAGTTTATCAGAGTTAAAAAACAAATCCAGCCATGATGCAAAGAAAAACTTATATGCCTTAAAAGGAGCATGGGGAAGATTCAAAGAAGGGAGAGATTATGTCAGGTTGCGGTGCGCAGCTGCATTCAGAATGGAGCACTTCAGATGGGCTTGCGACAGAAGTAGAGTTTCTGATTCTACCCTTGAGACTCAAAGGGTTGAAAAGAGGCTCCCTACAAGGGCAAAGTGCAGGAAAAGGATCCCAGAGGCCAGAAGATGCTGAAAAAGCTCTTACTCCACAGTCCTTTGTGAGGAAATGGAGCAATCCAACGAAGAATGACAAGAGCAGAGGTGGGAAGGAGAATAGTGTTGGGTGGAAAATATAAACATGCATGTAGCTGAAAGAAAAGAACTGAGTTCACTAATAGTAGAACAAGGTATTTAGAGTCTCAGAGAAAGACAGGTAGTCAAATGGTCCAGAAATCTTGAGCAAGGCATTGGGATGAGTTCAGAAGAAGGTCACGGGAAAGATACTTTCCTAAAGGCACCACAGACAGTTAAATGAAGGGCACATTCTGGGCGAAGTAAAAAGCACAAGAAAAGATACAGAGATGGGAAAAGACTAATAGGAAATGGGGCTAGAGAGAAGTTACATTCGCTCTTTGGAGGGGGCGGTAACTGCAAGGAACTCATTGTTTTAGGAACTTCTGTTGCCTTGAGGAAAATAAAATTGATGATCAATTTAAGTGATACCTAAGTTCTTTCATTTAGCTCCAATCTTATAATGATTAAAAAGATCTATTTTAGAACAGAGCATTTAGTTGATATCCATTTCAGTCCACTGTTCAATTGACTTGTCATGACTGGCTTTTAAGTCAAATGTGAGTATCAAGCTGTGAGTAAGTTTTAGTAGTGAGACCTCTGGATGAGGCTCAAACAACATATCTGCTGCAATTTCCTACGTGATGTTAAATGCATCACTTACTGTTTGAACTTTAGTTTCCTTTTTTGGTCAGTTCAGGAGGGACCAGATTTCTATACGGTTTTCTGGCTGTGAAGTTCTAAAATTCTATACTGTCTCCAAATGGAAGGCTAACTGCCTGAGAGTCAGAAATCCATTCACAAGTGATATTTTCTGCTCTTCTGCTTGCCAGTGACTACACTGAGCCCCCAAAGCCAAGAGGAAGGTTCCCTAGAAAATGATTACATCCTGACCCAGCACCAGTGGTTATGGAATCTCCTCCTCCCTAGAAAACACTTTCTAACTTGTCAGAGATGCTTGCAGATGATCAAATGTATATTTCAAAATTATTTATATCTCTTCTAATCAGGAAGATGTTTCTGAAGAGTCATGGCCTTCAAGACTTAGAAAGAGGCTCAGATCCCATTACGATGGGTGAAGCTCATCAACTTTCCAATTTTCCTTGAATTTACTTTTCTCAGAATATTAGATACATATACACACACACATTCACATTTACAAACTAAGAATTTCTTTTGGTTTATCTGCCATTTGAGCTATCCATGTAGTATTCCCCTCTATATGTATAGGTTATAGATTAAATAAAGACGGCTACACATTACATTATTTTTGACAAGAGGCACTCTCATAACTGATAAGAATAATAATATAAAAAAGTAAACAACCTCTTCCTGTTCATTACCTTCTTTGTTTTCTCAAAAAAAGTCACTTCCTTTGTTGCACATTTAGTAGCTGTTATTGATGATAAGGTTTGCATAATACCACTGGAGAATTGCCTTTATTCCAGCAAGACAGCATTCTTAGAATATGTCCATAGACTAGTACAAAATGTACAGCTTGCCCAACATGAGTTACAGTGATAGGATGAGGCCCAAAGGGAGCTATAACAACTCTCTACAAGTAACTGAAAGGTGCAAATGGCAAGGAGGGAGAAGAATTATTTAAAGAGGTCCGAGGTGTATGTGAAGAGGGATTAAATTAAGCAAAGGAAAATTCAGGTTTTATATCAAGAAAAAAATCCTAATGGCAATATGTTAAAAGAATAGCTTCCCGAGAAATGTGTTGGAAGCCTCAATGCTGGAGGGAATTTTAACTGTAACTGAAACAACACTGGAAATAGATCATAACAAGGAACCCCACGCCAGAGAGAGAAGAGCTGGTGGACCCATCAGCTTTTCCATCTTCTGTTCCTATAGTCCTATATATTCTTGTGAAGAATAAAAAGAGATTTAAGACCAAGAATTATACTATCCAAAATGACACTAGAGTTATGTGGTCTCTATTTACAAAAGAAGGCCATCTCTGTGGGCTTCCCAGGGACTGCCTACCCATCTACTACAGTATCTGTGAAAGTGTTCTGCAGACATCAAGTAACATTTAGGTATAAAATATTATAATAAAAATAATAGGTATCATTTACTGCGTAATTACAATGTGCCAGGCACTCTGCTATGTGCTTTACATATGTCCAGTCATTTATGCTTCACAAAAACCCATGAGGTTCTACAGATGAGGCCTAATACGTGCCTCAAAGTCAGTAAGTAGTAGAAGATCAGAACCCATGCAGTCTGAGTCCAGCGCCTGAGCTCTCAAGTCCCTGCATTTTCATCAACAAGCTGGCAGCCAGAAAAGTCCACACTGAAAGGAGAGCCAGTCTTTTCCTTGATCTTCCTCCCCAGCCCGAGGGTGCTGCACGGGAGGCCTGAAAGGCAGGTTACTCTTCCCCAGGAGCAGGATCAAAAATAAGCTCAAAAATAAAAATAAGCTAAAAAAGAAAATAAGCTCAAAAACCATAAACTTATTTTAAATTGGCCCATTCTAGCTACAGGTCTCGGCCAAGTTTGGATTTGCAATTTAGTAGAAAAGAAACTTTTGAAGCAGCCCTTTGATTCAATTCTTGTGACCCTTGTGAAATAAAGCTTCTTAAGACTGAGTTATGGCATCAATTTGCTTCAATCCAACAAATATGTACACTGTTACACACTCAAGGGGCTCATATCTAGCAGGGGATCAGATTAGGTCATCCCCAAAGTAGTTGGAGAGGGCACCCTGAGTGCAAACTTCCAGGAGCAGAGAGAATAGGGCTGAGGGAGTAGAGAGGAAAACAAAGACACAGAAATGGGAGGGTAGGGCCAGGGGTCCAGGCGAACGAGGTTCAACACCATTCATACCTTCCATACATGTGCAACAGAGATTTGTTGAGAGCCCATTATGTGCCAGGGACTGGGAATCCAGCAGTCAATAGTATGTCCGACTCAGTGGGCCTTACACGTAGTTGGAAGACAAATATCACACAGCAGGTGTTCTGAAAGAAGGGGACAGTGGACACACCTAGGCGTGGGCTCCAGGAAGGCCTCCTAGAGGAAACAACCCTTAAACTAGGAGGGAGAAGATTGACTCCAAACAGAAAGCAAGGAATGGGAAAGGGCCTAACAGGCTGAGGAGGAAAGGTGCTTGGCTTGGTCAGTCAAGGAACTGTGAACAAGCTGGGCGGGGGCAGAGCGAACAAGGTGGAGGGTGGGATGGTGACGCAAATTAAATAGGAAGTGCAGGGCGCATAAAGCACTTTGAAGTTCATTCAAAGAGCCTTGGGAAACTACTGAAAGCTTTCTGAGCATGAACTGATTTGTTTTAGTGACAATAAAATGTAACGGTAAATGCCAGTCTTCTGAGTAACCTATCCTGAGTTCAAATCCCATCTCTACCACTTGATTACTATGTGACTGTATTAGCTAAATATGCCTCACAGATAAAATGAAACAATAAAACAAAATAAAATCAATACCTACCTCTCATAAGGTTGGTTGGGAGGATTAAGTACGCTAATGTTAGTAAAGTGTTTAGATCATGTTGGGGCACACAGCCAGCATGAAGAAGGAAGGGAAGCATCATAAAGGGGCTATACAATACAGAGGGTAAGAGTGGGATTCGGAGGCAGAGAACCTTAGGCAAGTTATTCAATCTTTTCTTCAGAACTTCAGCATCTTCATCTGAAAAACATGTTTCAGCCTCATGGGTTTCTTTTAAAAACTCACTGATAAAATAGAATGTAATGTGCCTAGTACATAGTAAGTTCTCAATAAATTACAGCTATTATTACTATTGCTGAGAGTCTATCACAAAATTTTATACTCTTTGGCATGTTTCTCGGAGAAAGAACTGAATTTCCTACTGTTCTCATTACTCCTGTGTCATATATATACTTATTGTAACTCTTCAATGCTTAGAATACTTTACCAGCATTATGTTATCTCTTCAATCTTCAAAATCTCCTGAGATTCACACGAACAAAGAAAAATATTGAGGCACATGGAGAGTAAAATTGCATTAGGAGTGTGGGAAGGAGAATACAGGTCACCAGAGTTCAACTAAAACAGAACCGTTACTTTATAAATAAGACATATATTTTTTATTATTAAGGCACAATTTTAACAGAGTGAAATACTGAAACCTGGAAACCTTTCATTCAGGATGCATTATAAAGCAAGATTCTTCTACTTTTGTTTGTAAGCTTCTAGTCTTCTAGAGTGCTAGTGCAGTTGTTACAGTAGGAATGGGAGGCGCTGGAAGGAAGTTTGAATCTCTGGGAATTCAGGTCCAAAGTCATTGTGAGTTTGGTCCAACATTAGCTGCATCACAGAGCCTCCAGTTACTAGCAAAACAGAGACTTTGGGCAAGTGAGTTAATATCTTTCGTAACTAACCAAATACTTTACCTGTTTGATTACCAGGAGCTAGGGGATGCACTTCAAAGCTCACCACCCAAACCCTATTCTGAACTGCATCTTCCCTCTTGTTCCAAGAGCAGTTAATAAGACTGAGTCCCCACTCAATTTTATAATTTTGCTACTTGCCATCCTTGTCACCTAGTATATGTAGCAAATGGAAGGAAGGGGCCTAATAAGGGTTTGCCTATTCAGTGAACAACTCCATCAATCCAATTTCTCTAGTCACAACATACAGTTTACTTTTCCTATATTTATGACTAGTCAGGAAGAAAAAAAAGCCAAAAGAATGTGTTTAATCTGCTCCTCCCCTTCTTCCTCCTTTTTCAGTCTATTTCCTCTTCTCTCCCTCCCTCCCTCTCCCAGTTTCTGCCCCTTCTCCCCTCTCCCCTCTCCCCTCTTCTCTCTCTCTGTGTGTTTTAACATTTTTAAAAATCCCTCAGCAGAGAGACGGAGCTGTGTTGTCCACTCTCAGATATGGTGGCCTCCTCTGACCACTCTATAAGCTTGTCTCAGTGGAATGTGCTTATAGAAAACCAGCTCTGCTGAGAGTCCTCTATATGTAAGCCATGCCCAGAGCTGCTGACTCTGACCACAACTTATTACCCACCCCCTGCTAAGCAGAAGGACTCCAGCATTTTACCTCACCAGCACTAAAGAAAAGGAGTCAGCCTTTTTCAAACAAACAGAGCAATAGACCAAACATCCTAAAACTCTTAAGTTTTTACTAGAGTCATAAAACTCTTAGTTAAGTAAACAAACAATTAAGAGATAGTAGCACAATGGACAATAGCTTTTGCCTTATAAAGAACAGGCAGTTCAAGAAGTCCCTATGCGGTACATGTAAACAACCACTTCTGTCCACCCCATACCATGGGAGTCTTCCAGGCCCCTTCCAAAAGACCTGCTCTGAAAACACAGGTGGGAATTACAGAGAAACTGTGAGCTCAGAGATAGAATGGAAATTTTTTTAGAAAACAGGAACAGCTTAAGGCAAACAGCTTCCCCTGGGATTACACATTCCTATAGGAGAGTACTCCTTCAGAAGATCCTGTATCCCAAAATGTCTTCCCTCATGACACCTGAATGAGTTTTTTCCACTTTGTTACACTACTCAAAAGCCACCAATTAGCTTATTGAAATAACAAATCTTTCTTTAGAAAATAAAAAGGAACATCTGGGTTAAAACCACAAAGAGATATTAGAATGGCCAAAATCAGGAATACTGACAATGCCAGATGCCGGGGAGGACATGGAGCGTCGCTGGTGGAAATGCGAAGTGGTACAGTCACTGTGGAAGACAGTTTGGCGGGTTCCTACAAAACTAAAGATACTCTTACTATATGATCCAGCAGTTATGCTCCTTGGTATTCACTCAGAGTAGTTGAAAATATATGTCCATACAACCTACACATAGATGTTTATAGCAATTTTATTCATAACTGCCAAAATTTGGAAGCAACCAAGATATCCTTTAGTAGATGAATGGATAAACTGTGGTACACCCAGACAATGGAACATTATTCAGCACTAAAAAGAAATGACATGGAGGAACCTAAATGCATATTACTAAGTGAAGTAAGCCAGTTTGGAAAGGTTGCATACTGATAGATTTCATGACATTCTGGAAAAGGCAAAACTATGATGACAATAAAAAGATCAACAGTTGCCAGGGGTTGGGTGGAGGGAAGGATGAACAGGTGGAGCACAGAGGATTTCTAGGGCGGTGAAACTACTCTGTATGATACCATAATGATGGATGCGTGTCATTATACATTTGTCCAAACCCACTGAATTTACAACACCAAGAGTGAACCCTAATGTAATCTATGGACTTTGAGTGATTATGATGTCAATGTAGGTTCATCAACTGTAACGAATGGACCACTTTGGTGAGTAATGTTGATAATGGGGGAGGCTATGCATGTGTGGGGGCATGGGGGGTGTGGGAACTCTCCGTACCTTCCCCTCAATTTTACTGTGAACCTAAAACTGCCCTGAAAAAATCAAGACTTAATTTTAAAAAAAGTCTGGGAAAGTGAAGATCATGTTGGTCATTCCCATCTTAGCATGAATTTGCTCCAATTAGCAGCTCATCATTTCACAAATATTTACTGAATATCTACTATGATTAAAGAAAAATACAACCTCTGCCCTCATGGAGCCCATGGTTAAGAAAAGCAATAAACAAGTAATCAAAATAATAACGTGGTAAGTTGTTTGATATGGCAAATAAATACAAGGCAAAATAGGACCACATTGTTAATATCTAGCTAAAGTGGACCACACTGAAGGAACAGTTCTGCCTGGAGCAGAGGATAAGTATGAGAAGTGGATACTTGAATCTGTAGAGTAGGGGATAACTTAAAGGATATCCCAGAGTGGGCTTAGGATGGCTTAAGCGCCTGACATGCCAAGAGACCTACAGCGAGAATTAGGAGGTGGAAAGGAGTTGAGGAGAAGAACAAAGAGACTGCCAAGAAGGAGCTTTGTCTATTCCAAACTTTTTCTGAAGATCAACTTAGATGATTTTGGTGGGTAATTGTGAAATGAGGAGGAGGAGGGGCGGTGGGAGGGAGATGGCAGTGTTAGAAGTAGCCAGTGAAGTACCTCCTCTTTTATTTTGTAATTATTAGCTTGGGCAATTCTCAATAAACCCCTACAGTCATACATTGCTTAACGACGGGGATACATTCTGAGAAATGCGTCATTAGGTGATTTTGTCATTGTGAGAACAGCATAGAGTGTACTTACACAATCCTAGATGGTATAGCCTACTACACACCTAGGCTATATGGTACTAATCTTGAGTCCACTGTTGTATATGCAGTCTGTTGTTGACCGAAATGTCATTACATGACTTATGACTGTAGTTAGGCAGTTTTAGATTACAAGAATATCTTATCACAAATCTCAAATCATTTAAAACCAAGGTAAGAATGAGTCTCATTAAACCCCAAGCCAAAAGCGTATAAACGCATTCAGAATTGGAAGGTAACTTTGATATTTAAGCTAAGTTCCCAGTGCCTATGGCACTCCTATGGGAGTCACTAATTTCATCCATCCTTCAAACTACTGATTCATACCACGATCAAGTTACATTATCAGAATATCATAGGTTCTGATTGATGAAAAAAAATTTTAGGTTAATAATTTTCTTAACCTATCTGCAAAACTGATTGAATAGGTTATTAGAAATCTAATGAAAATTAGAATATCAAACTTATGACTGTGATACTATAACTATTTAAAATTTAACAGAGCTAAATTTTTTCAAGTAATAAAATGTTTTTATATCCAGAGTATTTTACTCTTTCCAGATACCACAAAAAAGTATTGGTATCCTCGTCATCATGATGTATTAAAATCAGATACCCAGTTCAAGCCCTTTCCAATTTTCTCAATTCCTTGGCCTCAACGAATTAGGTGGTACTAACTTCATATTATAGAGGAGTAGTTGAAGTTAGTATCACCTAATTCGTAAAGCTATGAGGATCAAATGATTTATCCCTGCTGTTTTTACTCTCCCATTTTGTTCCAATATTTTGAATCTGAGAATGCTGAAAATAACATTTTTCAACAAAATAATAACAGAATTTTGTCAATACTGATAAATTTTTATCATTCAAGAATTTTGAGGAGTGAACACAACTGAGTTGATTAAATCCCTTCATTAATTTCTTATACAGCACAAACTATTCTACGTTTTGCATTTTCATTCTTTTCTCATTGAAATTATTTTCACTAGGATCAACTCATTTTTATTGAAATTATATAATAATTTGATTCATTTATCAATTTTTGCCCATGTCAAACATATTGTGAGTTTTCTTTTAAGATCAATATTGCTACCAAGTTCAATTTCTCTGGTTCAAATTTTGAAGAATTACATTTTGTCAAGAAGATCTCATTCTTCTGTCAATTTTATTTAAGATCAAATATTATACAGTGCAATTTACACCATCATCAGGTTTATTTTTATGTTGATTATTTCTTCCAGTAATTTTCATTATTAATTAAACAAAAGCCTGGAAGTTCTATTTATCTGTTAGCTACATCAAGGAAATATTGTTAGATATTTTGTGAGACTGAGAGTTAGAGAGAAAAATGAGGAGAAGCAAAGGGGAAGAAGCTGAGGGAAGGAAGGAGTGAAGGAGGGGAGAGAAATACGGACCCATGAAAGGAATAAAATACAGGGAGGAAAATGGAGTGTAGCAGAAAGGAAGAGAGGAAGGAAAGAGTACCTTCCTCTCAATTTTACTGTGAACCTAAAACCACTCTAAAATAAATAAATAGATAGAGAAAAAGATAAATTAAAAAAGTAAAGTCTGCAGGCAAAGTCAAAGCATATTCCTAGAGATTGAAATAACAGAGGCCAAGTGTCATCAGGGGTCAAAATAAACAGCTTCATTAAATAAGATAATAATAATAGGTTTTATATTATTAAGATTTTATCATCATTATTATCAGGTTTTAATAGGTTGTCTTCCAAAACTTTAATAAGCCAACTGTTACTTGTAACATACATTTTTTTTAAATTATGAAAGAAAAATCTAAATTTCAGTTAGCTTTCAGCACCATCCCCATTCCCCCATCACACACACACACAAGCAACTACTTAACTCCTGGTGTGTTTCACTCTCGTGTTCAAAATACTTATTTAGGTCTTGACTCTCGGGAACAATGCATGTGGGGAGAAAAGTGGAGGCCAAAGAACAAGAAGGAAGAGGATGATTAGATATTTACCTCTCCCTTTCCTGGGCTCAGGATTGGCCCTAAGTAGAGTTCATAATAAATGATGTTATTGTATACTTTCCTGCTTTCTTTCTTGTACTTATTTACTGTTACCTACTTTCTTTCTCCCCATGACATAAGAACCCTCATATTACCCTAAGACCCTCCTCTAAGACACTGGATCCAGGTTTATTCAAACATCTAGAGTTCTATATATCAATCCTCTCATCCCTCAGCCCTTCCCATTCAAATGTTCAGTCCCCTCAATACAACTGATCTCCAACTTTGAAAGGAAAGCAATCTGATTAAATCAATTTCTACTGATTTGTAAATGACTAATAGCAATTTAGCCCTCTCAAAGGCACTTTAAAAATACCATGAATCTTAATAAAGTTTAAATCCCTATAACACATTTCAAAGATTAAGGAGGTAGAAAAGAAATTTTGACAGATAGTAGCCACAATACAAGCAGGTTAGCCCTACTGGGAAGCTTCCCTTACTCCAGTTCCATATGCTCAGAAGTTTAAAAGGTCAAACTTTTGTTTACAATAGTGAATGTTAGCAGCAGTAACAGGAGGGCCTCTGTGATTTGTAGTGAAAAGGACAAATGTGGCTATTTGAGAAGTGGCCTGGTATAGGACTTAAGAGCACAGAATCTGGAGGCAGGTTGCCTAAATTCAAATCCCAGCTTCATCATTCACCATTTAGGTGACTTTGGACAAGTTATTTAACCTCTGTTCCACAGCTTCTCCATCTGTAAAATGAGGATGATAATAATAATAATAATAATAATACCCAAATCAGGTTGTTATAAAGGTGTGTATATTACTTAGAACAGAGCTGGGAACATAGAGAGCATCAGATAAATACTTGTTATAACTACTTAGTACAGACATATTGTTCACAAGTCATAAAATTTTTAAATTAGCTAGGGCTGCCTGTTTTAGTTTTTAACAGTTTCAATCACAATGGTGCATCTTATAGAGGCATTATTATAAGAAATCTGCCACCTGTCCATAATGGCTAATTTGGGATTGGGTTGATTATACTTCCCTATTATTATTAATAATAAAAGCAATGAAAAATATTAGGTAGAACTGTAGAATAGTTCAAAGGTGTCATCCCACAGATAAGTAAGCTGAGGACCAGAAAGATTAAACAACTCACGCAAGCTCAGAGGCAGAGGTGGAAGATTTGAACATGGAATCCACATCCCCTTACCCCCTGCCTTTTTCACCTCCAAAGAGCAAAGGAAGAACCTTCTACCATGAAGCAGATACCTTCATGCTTTGGCTTCCTGAGTCTCCATGAGTTATCGATCCTGGAGTGAAGAGATTCCTTTGCTGTTAAGGGACTCCATGTGTGGAATACTAAGAAACCAGTAAACTCACAAGAAATCCCTCAGTAGGTCAGCAGTCACAGTGGTTATTTCAGCCCGGTTTAAGAGAAACTCGGAACACTTTCCTATGTAGATGTTGCATGACCAGACAGCAGTCTCTCTTGACTTCTGAAGTCTGTTGCCCAAATCCTCCTGGAGTCAGCTGATTCTACTATGCTGTCATCTAACCATATAAAACAGAAACTACTACCATACTGCTGAAGACAATTAAACACATGGCATTCATTAATGGTTAGTGGTATATGAATAAAATTTCACTGACAAAATATTTTTCAAAGGTTATATATTTTTGAAAAATGGAGAATCTACCACCACAACAAAATGGGAGGAAGGACAGTCTCATTGGAAGGAAAATGTAACAAAGTTCAACATAGCCAAATCTACTTATATTTATGATACAGTTGTGGGCAGGTACTTTGGAATAATGAAGAAATACTTGCATACCACCAGACATTCAATGTAAAATTCTTGGGGCATTCTTCCAACTTGTTTTCAAAATGAAATAAGATGTTGTGTCTAGTGGATGGGAGAAGTGTCATTTGAATATATTTAGAGCATCTTAAAGTCTGTTGTGGGACTTATGGCTTGTCCCCTAGATTCCTTCCTTATTGTTGTATATTTAACTTTATGTCTGTCAGGCACGGCAAGTACTCCAGTATCCTACTGTTCAACCAAGCATCAGAGCACAGAGAAAAAAAAATGTTGCAACCCCAAAGGAAAAAAAAATCAGAAATAAAGAAGAAAAAGAGAAAAACTTACAAACCTTATCTGGGCTTTCATTCAAAACAAATTCTTTATGCAACCTATAAAATATTGCCAAAAAAACTTGCTACGGTGCAAACACTCAATCATCAAGGCACTGAAAAATTTACGGTGGATTTCCTGCCGATTTGTGGGGCTACTGGATCCTGCTGTGATAAAACTCGCAAGAGTATGACAGACATTTGAATAAACCTTTCTGTCATGTAACGGAGGTTTTCCAAAGGATGAACTTTAAAATTTCTTTCAATACAGCTTGTGGAGCAAAAATAAAAATAAAAAAATAAGAAGATAAAGCCAAGGATATCATTAAAAGGGAGAAAAATAAGCATTTGTTTACAACAATCTAGGGCTACAGTTGGCTGGGTAGTCCAGACAGACCCAAACTTGTGACTAAATAAAAATAAACTCACAGAATCTTTACACTTTGATTTATCGGCCACCCAGGCAACCATTCAGGCAGTAATGATTTTATGTGCAATACACCCACCCATTTACTCTTAAGATAAGAAAGATTATTAACCAGACAGCAAGAAACACAACTTATTTGTAGATAACACATTTTGATTACCAACACTATAGACACATGATGACAAACGACTACATTCTCAGAGATTGCTCCATCCTTCTCACCTTCTCCCCCACCAGCCCAGGCTTAGTGTTCTGCACTGGGGCCAATGGGCTTTCCTGCCAAACAAATAGAAGGAAAGGAAGGGGAACAGGTCACAGGGCTAGACTGACCAGGACTGCCTACGCCATGGAGACAGGAAGCTCAGGCCTCCAGGGGTGACCCTTTTCACAGCTGTGCCCTTCCCCTTGACACATGAGCACCAGCACACGCAGTGATCCATGAAGGCAGTGTGAGGGGAATGAGAGAAAGGTGATGAGTTGACAGCATCTGCTAAAAGACGGCCAGGGAAGCTGCTATTGACGGCGGAGAAGCACAAAGTTTGGCAATCAGCCACTGGCACCATGTGCGAAAAGAGCTTACTTTTAAGGGCATAAATTTTAAAAGTGAAATTTAAAAAGTGGTGGTCGTGGACAGAGTAGAGAATGTTCCCTTTCCGTCCCACCATACAGGTAAACCTTGCATTTGAGCCTAACTCAGGGCACCACAGAAAACGATCTGAATATGGGACCAGTGAACACACGCCCTCCTGATACAACACGGGAGGGTTATCACCTCCCTCTTCACCTCCCTTTCTTCCTCTCCTCCCACACCACACATGAACTGCTACCTTCTCATTCACCCTGCAGATAGAAAAATATTCATTTAAGGCATATCAAAACACATTTTATAATGTATAAATATAATACCCAATAGACTCCTGAGAGATATACAAAATTAATCCCACTTGTGAAGGCCTTAATATTAGCTCTTTCCTCTTGGGAAGAATTTAAAATCCCACAAAAGCCCTTGATTTATTTCCTTCCTACACAACAGCAACAAACACTCACATAATTTTTAAGCAATGTAAAATATCACTTTAATGCTGAATACAGGGAGATGGAGAGAGATGGTGGAAGAGCTCTACTTAGAAGGATACTTGGACAGCGAAGGAAGTACTTAGGGGTCTTGTTTCCCTCAAGATATGAACATAAGGCATTAACGCTGCCTGCCCGGTTCAAGGAGAAGAGAGCTCACTGAAACTGAAAGGTGCTTAATACACATCTTATGCTTTACTTTGATGCTGCCTCTTCCAAAGGTTTGCTAAGATGGGTATATATCACTTTCTTTTATATCTATGAAGAAGTTAGTGAAGTCTTGTTAACTCAGATACATTTAGTTCACATTAATTTTACATCCAGAAAAACACAATTAGTGATTATTAATCCTAAACTGAGAGTCCAATGGATTTAGAAATTATCGTTAATATAACGGATCTATCACATCAGAATGTCTGAAAAATGGAATATAAACATTACATATTTATTCTGAGCAAAAGCCCATCAAATATTATAATGTTTCCACCCTCCTTATTCATTCCACCACTGGATATCCTGGTTTTAACAAAATGTTATTTTCCTTGCCTATCACCCACTCAGCTAGTTTTTCATCTATAGGAAGTAAGAAAAAGGTTGGCTTAGGGCAAAATCAAAAGACAAACAAAACTACCTATATCTGATTTGGGTTTCTAAATGGCCCATTATTAGTGGGTCACATTAAAGTGGAACTCAGAGCCTCCACTTTCAAGTAAAGTGCACGTAAATTTTTGTACTCACAAACACCTGAGTGCCAAAAGGGCTTCCTGGAAGAAGAGAACTGTGTGTGTCTAAAGTCATTTCCTTACCTTTTTGCAGAGAACATAAGTAAAAAGAAAGTTAGTGTTTCATCAAGTTATTTAGTTTCAGCTCAGGATCAGAATAATAAGTTAATATCTATACCATATTTTTATGGGTGAAAGGCACCACACTAAATATAAATATTAATGAAGCCACAAATATCTTGAATTAACAATCATCCATGATGACACAGAAGAGTAAAGAGTCAAAGATGATCAGGCCTTAAGAAACAGGAGAAAAGAAATACAAGAAAGAAAATTAACCTGACTTAACTTTCAAAATATTTTTCAAGGATGCCATAATCTTCCATTAAAATTAATGTGCTGGTAGATTTCCCTACACCCACAATCCAGTTAAAATACAAGATCCATCATATCCAAATTTTGTGACAATGGTAAGTCTTCTTCAATCTGTGTGCAAATTATGAAATAAGGAAAATGTACTTCCTTACCTCCATCATTTGGAAAATGACACCTTTTAAGTCAATAATGCAATACTTAGCGAAAATGGTACCACAGCAAAATATGACAGCACAGGCGATGCAAATTAGTGCTAAAATGGAGAGAATCGCTATTCATGTACCCCAAAATGTGGTAATTCCAGTATTCCCTACAACTCGTATTTTGAATAGCACTTAAAATCTTAGTCCTCTATAGAGAATCCAAGTTTTTGCATTTGTGATTTTCCATGTTACTTACTCATCAGTAAATGCCTCAGCAAATGACAAAGAAAAAGAGATAAGTATTTCTAACAAAGAGAAGATTGAAAGTAAATTCAACCTCCCATTCTTGTATCCATTTTTCTCTCTTAGGGGTCTATTCTCTTATCAATTTGAAGAGATTCGTGCTATTAAGTCCCACTAATGCTAATGAGGGTAGTTATGCCCCTACACTACCCCTGCCCATGACTGGAACACACCACTGCTGGCTTTACAGACCTACAGAACCCAGCCTCACATGTGATAAAACTGACGAGTGTCTGGCAACTTCATCCCTTAATTGAGATCCTAACATATGGCAAGAATCCAAGGCCCTAGCTCGGGCTGTTTATCTTTCAATACTTTCAAGTCACTTACTGGCTAGAACAGAAATTGCACTGTGATTTAAAGTAAAAGCAGCCAGCTTGCTGTTCCTAATTCTTTCTCCTCCTCTTCTTTTTAAATCTCTTTCTTTCTTCCTCCACGTTTAACAAATAATAAATGACTATAACCATGGATCCTCTACAGACTTGCTCACCACTGTGAATAGTTATTATAATGTGATGTCATAAAACAGGTCATTTTTTACAGTAGGTTGGCTTCAGTTACTTTATAACTCAGTTATTTTATTAACTTTTAGTCATCTTTCTCTTTTTCTAAACTTTGAGTCTCTACAAATCTCAAGGAAAACCTACCTAAATTGAGGGGAAATTAGGGATGGGGGCTAAATTTTCATTCTGAAAGCAAATGAAATATACCAGCTGCTGCTGTTACCATAATCAGTCATCCCACCCATGGCTTCTATAATCAAAATGTCCCTGAAAAGGTAAAGGAGAGTAGGGAGGAAGAGAGTGAGCAACGGAAGAGAGAGCAGCATTGTTTATAAAACAAGAACCAACTTTATGTAAGAGGATTACATCAATCAAAGTTATTATGTAATTAGTTTGGACACACAGACAACTTATGAAAATATACTACAGCATTCTACAATAATGATCTAATGCATTTCAACATATGTTAGTATAACTGCAGCCTTTGGCCCATTACCAATACTACAGTGGTTTTTGTATAAAAGAGCCTTGTAGAGTATTTATTTTTGACCGAGCTCTGTATGAATGACTTAGAATTCATTCAAAAACAAATGTCTTTTGCTTCTCTTTAACCAACTAGGCAACAAAAAACTTCACAATGGATGGGCAGCAGAATTTCCTCTTTGATAATCAGCCAGGGGAAAAACTTGTTATGCAGAGGAATGGACAACACATCCTTGTATAACAAACATACATTTTAAACAAAAACAAGGTCACATATGGTTGTGATGTGGTATTCAAGCAGAGCTCTTCTGATTGACGTGTATATGAATACTGTGATGTGGAATGTAAACAGAACATGTTTCAAATCCAAGTGTTTTAACTTTGCATTATGAAAAATAATAAATACTGAATAATGTAATACAAGGTATTTCTATCTTGGGGTTCTAATGACTAACCACTTGAGCTCTGCTTTTGTGGTTTATAATGTCACCAGAACCCTCCATGGAATTATATATAGAATAAATGATAGGCCATGTTGAATTACAAGGCTATCAGGCTATAATACATAAAGTAAGTACCTAATATAGCCTTATAAATTATAGGCTTTTATGGTCTAGCATTTTACAGCATAATGTCACAAACTGCAGTGATACAATATATTGATAAAGGATATGATATCACATTAGGTTTCAAAAAAATGTTCCTGGCACTACATTAGAGCCAGATTATTTCACAGAATCATAGGCTCAGAGCTGGAAGGATCCTTGGAGGACGTCACGCTCAATGCTCCCTCACAGCCACCACCCAAATGCAGACATCCCTTCGTCCCTCCTCTGCAGCCTGGCAGATGGCCGACCTGCCTCCAACACTCCCAGTACTGAAAATAACAGGGGGAAATGTCAGAGAAATGCCTCAAATCCATACATGTAATAAAGACACACCACTATTAGGTAACAAATGTAAAGGCTAAATGTCCCCATTGTAGTTGTGTGCACACCACAATACTGTAAGAGTTTAGACAGACACATTCTCTTTCTCTCTCTCTTACAGATTCTCTCTTCGTTTTTTATAAGGGATAGAAGAAGAGCAAGACTTCTTTCTCGTATCTCTTTGTATCTCTTCCTTTTGTCTGTTTCAGATACAATCATCATTACCTGATGGGATTCTACACCCTTATTCCGTCCCAGACACAGGCACGAAAGTTGAGTCCAGAACTACACACTGCACGGTTGGATTCTGAAGGACTTCAGACTGCTTTCAAAGTGGGAAACAAAGAAAGAAGACACAGTGAAGCCCACATCCAGAACCTGTGAGGTGTTCCGCAAACTAGAAGGATAACACACAGACGTTGATACAAGCCTCACTGGTGTCTAACCAATTCTTTCCTGTGTATAATAATTTAAAAGAAAAGTAAATTCTATTGACCCATTGAGAAGAGTGGAGTTGTCCCAGCCTTTTAGGGATACTTTTGTTTCAAATTTAGTAGTTTCAAGGGTGATCAAGAGTAATATATGTTAATATAAACCACAGATCCAATCATCTCAACACAAGGGCTTCTATGAACTATCTCAGTCTCCCATCACCCAAACCCATCCCTGCCCATACTAGCAAATCCTCATTTATGTTCATTCTAAGCAAATCATTCATTACACTTGCATATTGCCCTCATTTTCTACCTTCTAGTTATGAAATCCCTTTTACATCCTATCAACAAACAATGGACTTAGGGGTGAAGAGTCAATAGATACATAAATTAGTATTCTACAACCACTTAGTGTTCCATGCTCTTACGGCATAAATTGGTTTGTGTGGTACTTTATCTGCAGAAACTTTTTCATAGTCAACCAGGAATGGAGAATAATGAGAAAAGCAAGATGCAGCCTAAAACACATGTGAGAAAACTATTCTTTACATAAACCTACTTTGATTTTGTTACTGTTATTCAACACAAACACTAAACAGACTGTTGATAGAAGGAACATTCTCACTCCTTTAAACATAAGGTAAGCAGAAGGCTCTCACTCTCTATCTCGAAGCAAAACTTTGGCCCAAATTAACTTTGCTGACTCAAATCACAAGTCACAAAGTTTATTCCATAGGACATATTTTATGGAAAAGCAAAATGTGGAGAATAGTAAAGGTTTACAAATAACTCACTCTATATGGTGTTAGTAATGGCTAACATTTACCAAACACTTACTATGGGCTCTAAACTGACACTGTGCTTGACATGCATAACCTCCTTTACTACTTAAGGGAACCCTATGAGGAGGGTACTATTATCAGTACCATTTTGCAGCTATGGAAGCAGAGAGGGGTTAAGTAACTTTGCCAAATCACACAGCTATGAAAAGGTGGAGCTAGAAATTGTGCTCAAGCAATCTGACTTCCCTTTTATAAGCACAATGATATAGAGTCTGACCAAAATGACTGTGTGTGGCACTCTTGAAGAGGCCTGTGACTGCCCAGTGCAGTTTGCTGCATCTTACCAGGCAGGTGGCTACAATAAAGCGTGTGGTCAAAAATAACAGAAGGAATCACAGGCAGTACTTAATCAGCATTTATTAGAATCCTGCTGGCCTAAAACTAGCAGAAAAACATCCTCTCACATCCTGAGCAAAGGTTTTTACCTTTTGTTCAAAATGGGATTCCATTTTTAAGACTCTTGAAAACAGCCCCTGCACCCTTCCTGGGAGAACAAGCACATTTTTAGGAAGTCCCTCCCCATTTAGGACTATAGATCAATTCTGTTTATGAGTCCACGGGTTTCTAAAAAAACTCCTCAGCTCCATTCTAGAGTTTGGAAGGTAAAATTGAGAACACAGAGTGCCTTTGAATATTTTTGTTAATACTTCTTCCAGCTAAAACTTTTCTTGGTGGCATCAAATGCCTTTGGAGCCCGACGGAGGGAGATGAGCATGCAGAACACAAAAAGGAGATGGATGCCGAGATGAAAGACAAGAGGAGGGTCAGAGAGGACTGGGTCAGCTGGGAGAGGAGCAGGACGAGAACATGTGTGTCGGAAGCACAGAAGCTGGGCCGTGGTGCCCAGCACATCACGCCGCTGGACCAGGAGCAAAGTTCAGACTGGTCCTTCACACTCAAGCCTTAGGGGAGGCAGGGCCTGGTTTAGGAATAATACAGGTCAGTGTTTGGAAGGAGGAAGTCAGCAGAGCTGCACTCCTTCCAACTGGCCAAGTACAGAAGTAATTGTGTGTGTGTGTGTGTGTGTGTGTGTGTGTGTGTGTGTGTGTGGTGGGGAAGGGGAATGAAAGGCAATGTAGATGTGTGTGTGTGTGTGTGTGGGTGTGTGTGTGTGTGGTGGGGAAGGGGAATGAAAGGCAATGTAGATGTGCCAAAAACAATATCCCATTACAAATGTGACAAGCTAGCAGAGGAATCTTTCTGAAAGGACTAGTCAGAAACCTAAAAAAAATTAAGTTGAATTATATACAAAATGCCACACCTAAAATGGAAACAGTATTTTAGCAAGAAATTCTACTGCTTTTTTTTTCCTTCAGGGCCTTACCAGGGACACCTGCAAATAAGAAAAACACCACCAAAAACTCCAGCAAGAATAAAGCAGTTTCCGATTGACAAGGATAGCAAAGAACACAGAAGATTTCTAAGTGAAAGGCACCACGTGGAGCACAGATAAAAGACCTTTTAACATTTTTACGGCGCCAGATTCAAGTGTTCCAGTGGATACTTAAAAGTGCTTAGGCACAAAACCCGTCCCTCAAATGCATTAAGCGCACAGAGAACGACTTTAACCATAGTGGGCCTGCTTTGTCCAAAAGGCAGCTGGCACCTCTTTTTGTGAAATGAACAGAGCCAGCACTCTATCCAATGAGAGTTCAACCAAAACCTCACAGGAAGGCTGGCGGGATCCTCTAACACATATCAAAAATCACCTCAACTCATTATTTTTTTTCTCAGAGAAGAGTCTCTACCATTCATTCAACTTTGAAAAGTTGCCTCCTTCTCTCTGAGGTAGAATTTCACTTCAGTCGCCTGGTTTTGCACATCATACATTCCTACTCTTCACAACTGCTCTGTTCTCATCTTAACCCTTGAATGGGCCAGCACTTAGCAAGAGTCACAATCTGGGTCTAATTCAGGGGCTCTTCCCTCATCTCTGGTCCAACGCTGGCTAATTAAAAGCTGAGGTCGGTCTCCAATTACTGGGCCACAATAAAGACTCCTATAAAACCCTCACAGGGTCACAGCTATATCAGCAAGAGCATTCGTTTAAAAACACAAACTCTACCCCCTCAAAGTTTATGTGTCTGCACTTAGTAGAATTAATTTCACTGTCTTCATGTTTCAATGGAAAGCTTTTCAGAAGGCAGTCGGGGAAATTATTCAACATGATCTTAAATTTAAAATATAAAATAACACTGTGCTACTGTCATAACCTAAGCACACTATAAATTTGGGTAAATCTGAAAACATCTGACTCCCTCAACCTTCAAAACTAAAGATTTGACTTCCTCCTGCAATAGTTGACTAGAGTTTAAAATATGATTATAATTTGCCAAATTCCAAAACACTTGGTGCTTTAATCCCTTACCACTTTTAAACTGAATCAGTTAAAAATCAATGTCTGGAGACAGCTCTATGAATGTAGCCACACCTAAAAAACAAGCCAACACTTTTCCTCCCCCCCACCCCCGAAAAATTCATGAGCAGCAACAGCTGGAACTGTTTTACACTAGACGGCTGAGTTCTGTGAGAATGTTCTCCTTGTCTTTGTCTGTAGAGCTGAAAGAAGCTGGACTCAAAGGTAGTGTTCAATCCCAGGAGGGGCCTGGGTAAACATGAGCCCAAGCCCCCAGCTCCCTCCTGATAAGGTCAGGTGACATGGTGTCAAAAGACAGCCTAGGAAAGATCTAGAAAAGTGCACATACAAGGAGGATATTTTTCTTTTTACCAGAGATAATAAAGAACAGAAATGGACTTCAAATTTTCTTATTCACTTAAAAATGTCAGAACGGCACTCCCTTACTCTCTTGCTTTAGCTGTATGTATACCTATGCCTGCACACAGTATGTACGCAGACGTATATATGTGTGCGTTATGTTTACACACACAGATATTAGACCTACTACTGTAGCTACACTTTATTTCTTGAATTAATGCACATCCGTTTTTTGGAACTTGCATATCTCTGCTCAATTGTCAGAGCATCCTGACTCTCTTGATGAAATTCAGCAGCAGCAAAATAACAACACGTCACCCATAAAAATCAGTGAAATAATTTCACCAGAAGACGGCCAAAAATACCTGAGTGTTTCCAAAATCTAAGTTGAGAGGTTGCTGAGGGCTGGTGGAAAGTAAAAAGGAAAGAGAGAGTCATAGGAATAAAGAAAGTCTTCCATAAAGGAGTGAGGGTTGGAAAGAAAAGGAGCAACACCACAAGTTAT
>CM062917.1:46360000-46417500 GCA_031878705.1 Tapirus indicus | reverse complement strand
TAATTAGGTTGCGACAAGTTCTGGCAAAACCAAACAAATTCAAAATTGGGGGGAAATTATTTTTTAATTTTAAAAATGTGGCTAGCTAGACAATCAACTTCTACAGACAATAAAACTGTAGCTCTGTGTGTTATAAACTATTTATGACGTGTTCAAGGAAGTTTTTTACCCAGGCAGAAAATATCCTTTTAATAAGCCCTTTTTACTACAAGACACTATTATTGGTCTCTTCTTTATTGTTGTTTTCATATTTTCAGCATAAATGTAGTGCAAAAAAAGACAAAGACAATGCTGCACACAACTGAAATGCTATACAATTTGCTAAAATGATGAATAAAATTAAAACTGCCTGTCAAAGCAAAATGAAAAGCAATTTTGTTTCCAATTTTCATAGCAGCTATGGAAAAGCAGCCAAATCCATGAACTGCATGCAGTCTGCAGTTTATAAGCATCCACAATAACTGAAGAAGGTGCTTTGATTAGTAATAATATCCAGATGAACCACAGCTTAAAATTCAGAACATTCTGGCCTAGCTGTTGGCCTCTTCTGAAAGGCAGATTCTGTTCTGTGCTCCCCAAAATTGACCTAAGAGTTAATATCAGATTATCTAGATGATTATGAACACCTTAGAAAGCTGGTGTTTGATTCCAAATTTAAATTTCATCAATCATTCCAAGCACTAACACCTGTGAAATACACAGTCTATGCTCTTATTCCTGGGCCCCTTGCTGGGAGCCCAGAGTACAGACTGCAAATGAGAAGACAGGGAAGTGCAAATACCACTGTTTGCTACCAGATTTTAACTAGATCAATTTCTACTCAGTTCTATGTTGTCTGATGCATGGTAGGCCATATTCTTGAATGAAAGGATGAATAAATGAATGAATGAATACATAAATGAATTCATTTCCATCACTGTACTCCATTTTGTTTATGGTTCTCACATTTGATTTAAAAGAAGCATAAAGCTTTGTGGGGAGTGTGAGGAAAGGCCAGTAATGGAACTACTGTTACAAAATAGACAACATCAGTCACTTTACTACCACTATTAACAGCCTTGGCAAATTGTTGGGGCTCCCCCATAGAATTCCATCAAGACATAACTGAATGATAAGAAATTCAGGTTCTTGTTTTCACATTCAGCCACAAATAATGCCCCAGTGAAATTCTTCTCATTGAAAGTTGTCCATTGTTGACATCAATTTCTCTATTTTACCCTCTAAAGTGAAAACCTACAAAAGTGCAAACATTTCATTATAGTGAGCATTTCCACACTCATTTGGAAAAGATATCAATCCAATGCAACAAAATGAATAAATGTTCCATATCAGCATTTTGGCTTGTAAAAAGCTTTACCAAATTCTCATACAGCATGTGTGAATGTGGCCATCTTATCTCACAAAATCCCTTGGTATGGTCATTCATAAGTAAAAGTAGTGGAATTCAACACAGCCACACAGGAGTAAATTATGAATTTGAGCTTCAGACATAGGATTACAAGAATTTAGAGTTAATTCAGAGAGAGCTGAATTTCCTGGTAAGCAGTTAGTTAAACAAGAAGGCTCATCTTCCACCACGAGAAATACAGGTCAGCTCTCTGGGTTTTGCCTTCAAACACCCAAAGGTCCCTGAATCAATAAATGCCACAACTCCTGCAGACAATTCTACTCCCAGTCGACAACCACCACCCTTCTCCTCAAGCCCTCGGCATGCTACATTAGCAATTAATTATACAACACACACCTCTACAAATGGTATTTCCATTTCTCAATTGACAAAACTGGAGAAAAGAGTAGAATTTTTGAGTTTCCAGAATATAATAATCAATACCCTCTCTAGATACAACTGCACTTGAAAAGTCATTGAGAATGAAGACATTTTTATCCCAGTCATTTGGAAGTTCCAATTACTGCCCCAAGAAAAATAATCATCATTTCAACTTCTCTTGGTACAAGAAAGATTTTATACATGATAGTATCTGGCACATAATAGGCATTCAATTAATACTCTTTGAAAGGAAGAAAAGAAAGAGGGGAGAGAAAAACAGAAGAAATGTAGAAGAAAAGGTGGTGTTATCTAAGGCTATTTTCTTAAACTTGCCACATTATTATTTTCCCTGGAAAAATCAAGAGTATGCCCTTGGCTTGAATTAAGTCAGACAAGTATATTTACCAATATTTATGCACGTCACCTGCTAGTTTCCCACTTTTTGCTGTATCCCCCAAAACTGTGACGCTGACTCAGAAGTCAGACACCACATTCTAGTGAATCTCACATATTTAGTATGAAAATATTCCCAATTTCACTTCATAGTTTTTTCAGATCTGGGCCTCTTAGTCACCATCTGCACCATGTCATGGCACTTATATGTGAGACAAGCTGCCTTAATGTCAGGGCACGATAACAGAGCATATCCACAGAAAAGACTCTTCCAACAAACTCTCCCCAACACTGGTATTTTAAACACCTCTCCACAGCTTTCTTGTAACATCACGCCTAATTGTGTCTTCTCTTGTGTCCCTTACATGACTACCTCATGCATAGGTACAGAGAAGTGTGTCTTAAAGGTGTTAAATAATGTATTATCATTAAGAAATACGGTATAGAGTAGATGGGTATGGGCACTGGGAGGCAGAATGTTATCAACACTGCCAGGGAAACAGCCCCATCAGACATGAAAATACGGCTTCTGTTGTTTCTGCCACTACCGGCCATGAAGTCTTGAAGAAACTACAACTTTACTGGGCCTCAGTTTACTCAAACATGAAAGCTGGAGGTGGGGGATTATGTACTAAAGCAGTTGCTTTCAAACTATGTTGGTTTATTTGTTCTCAAAACAAAATTTTAAGTGGAAGGTCCAAGATAAGTAAAATGGACAAAAAACACCCAATATGAGTCTGAGAGGGATGCTCCAACTCCAGTCTCCCAGAGACCCCAGCTCCACCGTTCTCTCCTTCTCAGACTGCTGGAATTCCCAGACATCCCAAAGCGCAGTTCGAATCCACTGTATTAAGTGATCTTCAAGCTCACTTCCAAATCTACTACTGCCCAAAGGTTTCCCTTTGTGTATTTTGACTTTATTTCCAACTTAATATTTTAGTTTTCTCAATTGAAGGTAAACAAATTAGGATGGGGAAATAACAGAATACAACACAATGGAAAACTCTGGATACTCTCTTGCTTAGTGATCATTTTAATCAATAATTAAAGAGAAATCATACAAACAATTCCATTCCTCAAGATGAGCCATCTTCTATCACATAGAGATTATTACCAAACACTCTTCTACATTCTGTCCAGACGAGGGCTCCAAAAAGGGTTGTTGCTGCACTAACAGATTTTCTTGCGCACATGTACACACACACATACACACACACACACATACTCCTTAATTTCTTAGAGGTCTCTAAACAGACATTACCGAGAAATTTACACTAGAGAATCAATCAATCATTGCTCCAGGAGTACAATATTTAAAACTAGCTTTTCTGGATTTTACCTCAAGGTGATCTCACTATTGCAGCTCTTCAGAGATTTAACAACAAAATTATTATTTCCAAACTTTAATTGAGCTTCTTAAGATAGGTATTTATGATACTCTTCACAACACTTGGAGATTTTATGCTCTACAGTGGAATATTTGTCTGTTTTATTAGTATTCATTTTTATATTTCAGGTATTTAAATAGTATTGTATGGCTTTATCCAGAAAATAAATCAATTTGGCAATTTGTTTTTAGCAAATGTTGTTTCTATGGTTTCTTGCATACAACACAACCTTCAAGCCATCCCCCTAAACCCTCTACCAGAGCATATTTCATGACTGCCACACGATTTAAATGAAAGATGCATTTCTAAGACACAACGCTTTTTCAAAAAAGTAGTGCCTTATGATTAGCAAATTAGAGAATTTTCCTTGTTTGCTTGCAAATAATTTCCTTAATTCAGAGGCTGAGAAGTGAACTCTAGTTAATGAACATTATCCGTGGTAAGCACTAACCTAGAATCTTAAAACGTTCATTTTTATCATTGGTATTTTGAAGTTGCAACTTTGATCCATATCAACATAAAAAAGAAATGATTTTATTAACATTCTCTTTCATTACTGGATAATACTCTGCAATGCTGTTACTACTGGGGAACTATTAAGGGTTTCCCTTAAAGAGGAATCCACAGATGATTTTAAAATAATAAGAGTGATAAAAATTTCTTGGTTTCTCTAGATAAGATGAATATTCTCATTTTCTCTTTGCTGTTAATTTTCTGCTGATCCTCTGGTCAATTCGCTCCTAGGTATGATTCAAGAGATTGCTTTAATCAATAAAGACGTATAAACCATGGGAAAATAATTATGCTACAAATTAATTATCAAATTTAATTCTAAAGGCTTAGGATCTCTTTTTTCTATGACTCTGGACAAAAGTCTTCATTTATTATTTTTTAATTATTAGACTAGCAACAAACATTATTTTTCACCATGAGCAAATTACACTTGCAAGTAACAAAAATGGACATATTTTGTAGCAAATCTATCTATACTTCTTGCACAATTGCCTTACATCTTGAGAAGCAAGTGTGGGCATAAATCCTTCTATACCTCCATCTCTGACATCCTTTTCTCTTTCACATAAAGTTCCTTTTTTAAAAAAAATGATGAAATATACATGTTTACATAGAAGTACAGAAAAACAAACGGGCAATCTAATTAATCATTGCAAACAATACTCATGAAACTACTACACCAGTCAAGAAATAGAATACTGCCAGCACCTAAAAAGTCCCCTGTGCCCATCCTCATCACCATCTATTCTCTCTACCCTAAAGGCAACCGCTAATCTGACTTTTGTGACGGTGATTCCATTCTTTATTGTCATCCCACCTTTGTATATAACCCTAAAGCATATAGTTTAGTTTTGACTAGTTTTGAACTCTATATGAATGAATTCACACTGACATATTCTTTGGTGTCTTGTTTCTTGAGTCAACTCTACGCTTGCAGGGATTATTCATCTTGATGAGTGTAGCCATAGTTCATTCATTTTCCTTGCTGATAATATTCTATTATTTGAATATTCACAATTTAACCACTCTATTGCTGGACATTTGGGTTGTTTCCAGTTTTGACTTTGTTGTATTACAGGAACACTGGAATGAATATTCTTATACATGTCTCCCATACATACGAGTTTCTCTACAGTATGGAAAAGTGGAACTGCTGAGTCATAGAGTTTACATACCTTTAAATTTACTAGATAATGTTAAACCATTTTCACAAAGTGATTCTACCAATATACACTCCCACCAGCAGTGTCTGAAATTCCCCATTATTACAGATCTTTGTCAACACTTAGAATTGTCACACTTTTTGCCAATTTGATGGGTATGTAACCCAAGAAATTTTACTTTCATCATATCCCTGTTACCTTGGTCAAAAGCACTGCACAATCACAGACAACATGGAAATAGCTGAAGGGGTGCCCTTCCATTCTCCTCCTCGTCTATCTTTGTCTCTCAATGGTCCTAGTCAATTTCAGACCTTGTGATTTAAAAACTATATTCTTACTTTATTTCATTCCCTTTTTATCGCCTATAACTTTACAAAATAGACTGTGTAGATCTGTGATTCCTGGTAATACTATCCCACTTGATAGGACCACTAAGTACAAAAAGTATAATTCTTCGAAGAGAAATTACTGCTAACTGCCACTACTCTCCTCTGTAAATATTATTTTATTCAGTAATACTATAAATTACACTTGAATCTTTCTATATAGAGATACTTTTCCACATTTTGAGCATCAATTTCACAGAAGTAAGTAGCATATATACCATTTGCCTAGACTTACTATGAATTTGGGACATGAGAGCATCTATTTCTCTAAAAATACTCAGTCATACTTCATTCTAAATAGAACTCCATTGCTGATGGTCTTAAAATTTCAACCTCAGGAAGTTGGTGGGGTGCATATGGAATGGGAAAGTGGATCAGAGAATTTCCCTTGAACAAACACTCTTCCTCAGAGAGTGTTTTGACCTTCTCAGAACACACTGTGGGATGTTTACCTTGAAGTACACATCTAACTTCCTCTCCGTCTCTGCAAATACCTTCTTTTCCTCAAGGTCAAGTTCAAGTCTCACTTGCCATGAAGTAGATCTTCCTGGAACATGGTGAACTCCACTAACCTCTCATGACTTGACGCCACACTTTGGTGCTTAATTATATTTTCTACAACACATTTCTTTATACTTTATCATGCTTAATCATAACCATAATCACTAGCAATAAATTCCTAGAAAGCAGAAACCTTTCCTGTCTTGCTCAATGCTATATCCTTAGTACAAGAATCATATCATGCCTGGTACATAGCTGGTGATCAATAAATAAGTATTGGATGAATGAATAAAAAAGAATGTCATGTTTTTCTGTACTTGTTTTGTGTGTATGGTGGTCACCTCATGGATGCAAAGACTTATAAGTAGCAACCATTTCTTTGTATTTCTTTGTTTCCCTCACATTATCAAAGGTGATAGATATATAATGAATTGAAATGTAGACCACAAAATAAGACCCACATTCTTTAAGATAGGTACTTGGTTAAAAATCTATAACATACTAAATTGAAGTCAAGAAAATAATGAAGATGCTCATTGGAATAAGCACAAATATATGGGATTTATTCTTTGTAATCCAGTTTTGCTAACAGAGCCACTAGAGTAAGTATGTGCTAATCAGAAGGTCTGTGACAGCTTGTACAATATCAATTTACAATATTCAAGTTACAGCAAATCCATGCAAAATTCTTATCAAGTCCTTCCTGATTTGTTTACTTAGTCTCATTAAAATATTAAAAGAAATCATTGTTGGAGTGCTTTGACAATGCATAAGTATAATATAGTTTGCCACTAGAAAATAAACAGCATATACGTGAATACTAATGAACACAGTATGACTTAAGAAGATAACAATATTGCAATACTATGAAACCTCTGCCCAAATGGAATACCTACCCTGCTGTACTACTGTCATAGAATAGCCACATAGGTCCTTGAGGGAAACTTCAGAGAGAAATCAACAGTTTCTCCACCAGTTCTGAGATAAAAGCTCTGTTTTTAAGACATTCATATATTTATTGGTTCTTTCTGCAAAAGGTAAGATTTAGATAAGTTTCAGACATTTTCTTTTTTTATTATAACAATCTCCATAAATTCTTAGTAGAAATCTTTCCCATTCTTTGACTTTCTGATTGAGTCAATCAAAGATTAATATATTTATTCATTCATTCACTCATTCACCAAACGTTTACTGAGGATCCACCAGGTACCAAGGTCCTGGGCTACGTGCAACACATTCAATTATTCATTCACTCCAGATGAAACTTTTGTTTTGTTATACAGAGTTTTTTGGTTGTTTTTGAAAAATCCCTTATCTTAATTACTATTAAGTTATTATTGTCAGAAAGCACAGGTTAGTCCTGAGTTTCATTTAAATCACAGAGGAAAAAATGTGTATAATCACACAAAAAATTACAAAATTTACAAAAGCCTTCAGACTGTACTTCCGATTCTACCTGTTAGTTCTTCTAAATGATGTCCCAGTCAAAGGTCTCTACCAGTTAATGAACCTGGGACCAAATCGTACAACTAGAACATCTCTCAGACACCTTCTGCTTGTGTTTTGGCATGTGGACTGGGTCAGAGTAAATTTGAGATTAAACTTTAGGCCCCTTGGGGCACCTTTCTCTCCAGTCACTGTTGTTAAAGCAAACCTAAGATTCAAATAAAAAGACGCAATTACACTATACATCCTTCCTGCTCCCCTGTCTGTCACAAGAGAAAGTGAAGCAACTACCCCTCTACACGTCTCTACAGCCCTCAGACTTTTGCTCCCCTTTAAGGCTGCCATTGGTACTCAATTTCCCCATATGTTTCACATTTTTTGAATGGGTGATCAGAGAGGCCTGTTATACGATTTTCCTTGATCCTATACCACCCTAGGGATTGCATTGGCCTGTTATACCTCTAGGAACAATAATCATTATGAAAGATATTAGACTTTAAGTTTGAAGAAAAGCAAGGAGAAGGGCATAACTTCTTATGCTGCAAAGATTGGAAGCAATTCATAGGCAGTAACTGTAACACACGTGTGGCTTCACTGAGTGAAACTAAATCATTCTAAAGTTTCACTCTAGATGCAGGATCACGTCGCTTTTCTAAAGAATGAGCATGCCCCCAAACAATGCAGTGTTGGCTCCCTGCCAAATGACTAGACCACAAACGTGGATACACCTTGGACAGCGGACATCCTGGGCGCAATAGCAGCAAAATTCTAGCTCCCACCACTTCCCACGTGGAAATCCAGCAAAGAAAAACAATCTGGTGGTCACATGATCCAGGTTTGTCATCCTCTGCATCTGTCCCCATGTGTAAACATCTTGATGCAGAAGGAAACTGACTCATCCCTATCAGGAAAAGTCCGTTTTCCTCTGCCCAGCATATACCAGGACTTGGCCCACGTGAGGTCTGGGTAGGAAGCCATACAGAATACTAACTTGTAACTTTACAAAACAAAATCTAAACTGCTTCAAACCTGTTCATGCTACAAAGTCCAATGAGGGACGCAGTGGAGAAAGACAGTGAGTAGGTGAAAGCAAAAAAGAAGACAATCCAAAATAAAAATTTTATACAGACTGAAGGGATAAATTTAAAAAAGTAACTGTGAGGAATTCTGAATACAGGCAGAATTAGAAACTTCAAAATTTTGGTAACTATGTAGTATTCCCACTGAGAGACAAACACTTGAGACACCAATTACTGTGCAGTATTCTATTCCTAACAGGCTTTAAAATACGATGGGGAAAAACACCGTAAGGTCTTTCATAAAGCAACTGGCCAATACTGATCAGGATGAGAAACTACTGTGTTTGACTAGTGCTTGCTTAATAAAGAAAGATTCCCAATGACATATGAGTAGGATTAGGACATTAAGGACCCATGCTACAAGGGAACAAAAGGGCTACAGTTTAAGAAATTACTTTGTATAAATTTTGCTTCCTATTTCTCACTTATCAGCACAAGATCAATTAAAGTTGCATGACAGAAGAAAATGAAATAATAAGAAGGACTTGGATTTACGTGGTGGATTGTGTTTCCCAACAGTAACTCCCATCCCAAGTGTTCTTTTGCAGTGTGACCTTCCTATTTCATCACCAAAAAGTGGAGCTTATTTCTCTTCCTCTTGAATCTGAGCTGGACCTGGAACTTATTTTAACCAATAGAATAAGATGGAAGTAACACTTATTTCTGAGCCTGGGCATCGAGATATTGCAACTTAGACCTTGGGGCACTCATTGGAACCTAGACCCATGCTGTAAGAAGCCAAAGCAACCACGAGGAGAGGCTTAAGAGAGGGACAACCAAGGCCCCCGCTGACAGCCCCAGCTGAGCTTCCAGATGCAGCCAGCACCAGCCATGTGAGTAAGTCCATTTTGGACCTCTAGGTCAACCTCATGAAAAGCAGAAGATCCAACCAGTTGACCCAAAGAAGCTTGAAAAGTAATAAATTGATATCCTTTTTAAACCACTAACTTTTAGAGTGGTTTATTACCCACCAATAAATGAAGTTTTCTAGAATACTTTACTGTATCAGTATAACGATAGGCAGACTGACACAAACATATGATACGGCATAGAACAGGAATGCATATTTTGAAAATATATGTTTTAATCTAATAGCATTTAAACAAGAGAATGTTCCTATTTGGGTATCTCTTTACCTCTGTTACTATTAAATTTTGGGATGTATTAGAAAGATCATGAAATCTCACCAAAGCAAACTCAAGTGAAGCAGGCTACTGCAAACTTTGAAAGTCATAATAGAAATATTTAAGTTCCTCAAAAACATTTACAAATGTTTAATTTCAGTGAAGATATAAAAAAGGCATATGCTCCTTATATTCTGCTCCTCCCTTCTTCTCTTTGATTCTTCAGTCAAATACTTTCCCACCCTCAAAGATGAACACATATTAATAATTTGAGAACAGCAAACAATGGTGAGAAATGTTTACCTTTCTCCTGAGCATTGCAAGCACGAAGGTGGATGATGGTTGCCTATGACACAACCTACATTTTAATTCTCTAAAAATGTAAGAGCTGTACTATAAAGCGTGTCTATAAACTTGCTTTTATTTTAAAAGTACCCATAACTTTTCCAATTAGCAAACATGAGCCACTGGCAGCTGGAACTGACTTTTTCTTCCATCATATCTACACTCAGTTTTATGGAGTTTCTCAGATATACACAAGGGACACATTAGAGATTTATTAAAAACTGGAAAGGGTCTCACACAGGATTCGCGAGATCTAAAACTATCCAGTAGAGCAGGAAAACTGACAAGGACCCAGGCAGCACCGGTTATACCTGGTATGACAACTAAAGAAAAACAAGAAGCAACTGAGAAGGAGCATGTTGCCCTTCTGTACCTCCCATCCAAAGACACAGAACACCTACAACTGAAGAGACAGGACAGCTACCTGATCATTTCTTCCTCTTAGAACATCACCCCTACGAGAGGAGTCTTCCATAATAACACCAAGGACTGCACTGAGAGGGCCATGAAGCCCACTTTCATGCCAAAATGGTGACCTGAAATTATGCAGCCCTATGTTGCTGGTGCCAGCCCCCAATGGGCAAGAGTCCTCCTTCTCAGGGACTAGCAGGCTTTTCTTTCCACATATTCCAAAGAACAGGATAGCAGCTAGGTATTGGGGAAAATACTCAAATGAGATGGAGGGAGGTGGGGCAGAGAGGTTTATAGAGTCCATCTACTTACAGATAAATACCTGATACAACTCTGGAGCAAAAAGGGCCCACCTGAAGAAGGTTAGGGGACCGCCCCCTAATAAGCAGTTATTCCACCTAGAATATGCTTTTGGGTAATGGCTTGTGGTGTGATCCATTATTCATTTCACCTTGATGAAACAATTGTTATAGCAAAACCCACGCTGGACTCAGAGTCAGAAGTTCAGTGTCCAAGTCTTGGCAGGGCCAGTAAATTGCTAAGTGACAATGAGCCTGGATTTTCTTTTCTGTAAAAAGGGACTTGGACCAGATGAACTCTAAGGGTCTTTTTAGCTCTAACCCTGCATGACTGTTCTTCAACACCAAATGGAAAACTTCTTTCCTCTACGGCCCCTGCATATGCACAGATTATCTAGTGTATTTTTTAATACCACCTATTTGTTTGTGGTTGCCAGGGAAAGCCACGGAGAAGAAGGGAGGTGAGAAAGAAGGATGTGTGGCAGCATTTGGAGGCATATGACATGCATACAATGAAGAAGCAGGTATGTCACACACTGGCTGTTTAGCTGTGGCAGACTGCTAGGCAGTTCCATGTCTCAAACCAGCAATGGCAGACTATCACATAGGAGATATGTCAAATCCAAAAAGCAGGTGTGTGACATACCTTTCATTTAATTGACCTCCATACCCCAAGACACACATACAATGGAGCATATTTTATGATGCTTTCATGGAAAATGTAGTTTTCCTGGGGTTAAACAGGACAGCGTTGAGGTTGGTTGGGTACACAGAAGTTCCATGTGCTGTACCATGTTTCAGAAAACATTCCCTGGGGTCTTCTATCTCGAACATGCCTGACTTGACTGTATTAAGCATTTCTGCTCTAATAAAGATATGTTTCCTTCTTTTTCTCTCTAGGAGTACTGACATTCAAAATAAAGAATCAAGGTGGACAAAGCATAGAGTCCTAGACTGCAGTTCTGCCCTGGATTGAAAAACAGTTTCTCCGTTGGAAAATCTGATGTGCTACTTGCTAAATAATTAAAGAATATATGTTATCAACCAGAGAAAAAGGTTCTGTCCATGTTGGGAGTTTAAAAGGCTCTTGTGTTTTAGCAAGTACTCTAAATTATACATGATATTGGAAGAGAGAAATACTACTAGTGATACACAATCACACAAAATCCAAATATTCAAATATGCTAATTGTGAGAGAGACTGTCAGTTGCCTACCTCAAAATCCATTCTTCCATTCCAATGAGATGTAAGTGGAATTTATGGAAAGACTGGTTAAAGGGAGCCAACTCTGACAGGAAGGGCTATGATAGCTCTTCTGTCTTCCCTCTTTTCCTAACCGTCAAGTGGATATGATGACATGAACTCCAGCAGCCAGCTTGGCCTACTTGACGACAGCCATGTGCTAGGAAGCAGAGCACCAAGAAAGAAAACCAGCTCTGGACTGCTTATCTCTAGAATACTCACATATGAGAAAGAAAGAAACTTCTTTCTAATTTAGGCTGCTGTTATTTGGGGGATTTTGTTATACATAATTACATACTTTATGAATTCATCCAATGTCTACTTTCAATCTTCTAGATCAAATCTACTTTTTTGAGCCAAAACTCCCACTTGATATGAATGGCTTTTTAATTGGACAGTGAAGGGAAAAGATGTCTCAGGTGGTCAATCATTCAACACAAATACTGCATTAACTAAAAAAAGAATGTTTAAGAGTAAACTCAATTTATTTTTGCCATGTCAATACAGAAATAGATTGTTGAGGAAGTCACTGAAGATTCTGACTTCTCAATCTTCTCACTTTATAACGGAGATAATATTGACCTACCTCATGAGCACAGGCAGAGGATTAAATAATTAGCAATTGTCAATCACCAGGAAAATATAAATTTTAAGAAGCAATAAGACTTTTCATTAAACTATTAATAGCTGTGCTAGTAATTTCCTCCTTCACTGGAGAAAATTTACATTTGATAAGCACTAAAGGCTCATAGCATAATAAGAATAAACTTAAATGAAAATTAAGTCTGAAGATACTTCATGACATTTTAACAAAAGCATTAAGGCAAAAGATGCTACTACCAAATGTAGTCTCCTGGAGACAGGCTGAACATATTTCTAATGAATTAAGACATTTCATATGGTAGTCCATACTGGTTATGCTATTTTACAGGAGTATTCTAAAATGTTGCCACGACCTAACTCATTTCTCAACATTTGTTCATAGATTCTACCCTACCTGATTATTTTCAAGCTACTCACAGGACAACCTAATGTGGAACCAGATTTCTTTCCTGGTTAGCAACTAACCTCACGGTTACTTTGTCTTGTGCACGCCGACAGCACTTTTTACATGTACTGTGCCCTCCTTGAACTCTTGAACACTCTGAGTGTGCAACTTGCTGTGACACAATGCTACTACTTATGAAATTATTTTCTGGATAAGATATCAAAATTTTAACTCAAAGTCTTTTTATCCATCAGCCATTCTCTATCTAGGATGTTCTACCTTGCCTACCATCCCATATCCACCCCCTTCCAATTCATTTCCTAATGATCTCTCTGGGTATAATTCACCTCGGGTCTCTTCCACAAGGCCTCTCCTACCAGCTCCTGCACACACTTACCACTCCCTTCATTGAACATTCAGAGAACTTATCACTCATATTAACAATTCTGGCATTTAAGGATATACTGCCATATTCAACATTACTTTTTCAGGTATATTTATCTTGTTCCCCAAGTGCACAGTAAGATCCTTTGCAGTAGGGTTCATGACTCACATTTCTTTGTACCTTCACAATGCATAGCAGAAGATGCGAATATAGTAAAAACTCACTAACGTGTACCCATTAAGTATGTTGCTTTAACATGTTTGGTGCACTGCAAAAACAGTCAACTGTTTTCATGGTCATTTGTGCACAAATGTGCGTCTTTAGGCTCTATTTCTTTCTCTTTTTTTTTTTTTTTTGTGAGGAAGACCAGCCCTGAGCTAACATCCGTTGCCAATCTTCCTCTTTTTGCTGAGGAAGACTGGCCCTGGGCTAACATTCGTGCCCATCTTCCTCTACTTTATGTGGGATGCCGCCACAGCATGGCCTGACAAGCGGTGCATCTGTCCGCGCCTGGGATCGGAACCTGCGAAACCCCGGGCCACCCAAGTAGAGCATGCAAACTTAACCACTACACTACTGGGCCGGCCCCTAGGCTCTATTTCCCTAGAAAACAAAAGTATGAATCTCCCACATTTAAGTGAACTCACTTAGACCAAATGATTTTCCAAATCATTGATCACCTGATTCTCTATTACTGCTAGACCAATTTCATGACACGTATGCATGTCCACCAAAAGCAAAGTAAGAATTTTTTTTTTTTTTCTTGTGGGGAAGACTAGCCCTGAGCTAACATCCATTGCCAATCCTCCCCTTTTTGCTGAGGGACTGGCCCTGGGCTAACATCCGTGCCCATCTTCCTCCACTTTATATGGGACACCGCCACGGCATGGCTGACAGGCAGTGCGTCGGCGGATGCCCGGGATCCGAACTTGCGAACCCTGGGCTGCCAAGCGCGGACTAAACCGCTGCGCCACCAGGCGGCCCCCAAGGTAAGAATATTTTTAATTGCACTAAACTAAAACTAATATTCTATAATTTTTGATCTAATTCACAAAACTGGGGAGAATTTTTTTAACATTCTAAAAGATGAAAGGGAAAATTCTTGTCACTAAATAAATAAGCTACTAGTATACCATTTTTCAATGATATCCATTGTACAACTATCTTCCTATACTTGCGCAGGCCAAAAATTTATGTCAGGACCTTAATTTTTCATCTTCTGTATAGAATGAACCTAGAAAAGAATGTTATACAGAAATAGGGCCTTTCTTCTTTATTCTCAAAATATGTTCTCTATTCTGTAGAAATCTAAACATTAAGGTCTTACTAGAATGGTGATAAGCATACTTAATTAAACTAATTCTTATTTTCCCCATTTGCCCCATTCCCCCCTAGCATCAATCATATATTACTCTCTTTTGAATTTTAAAAGGAGGAGAATTTAAGACTCAAAGCCAAATATTAACTCACACTAACTCTTTCAAAACCTCTCACGATTCTGGAAGACTTTCAAATCTGGAATCTGACTCATGTGAGTTATTCTTAAAGGAATCATTACCACCTTCAATAATACTAATACTAATAATTATGTTTATGATGAGCATTCACTGTGTGCCAAGCACCTCACTAGGATGATACATCTATTATCTCATTTAACACCACAAGCCTATGAAGTAGGCAATATTATCACCTTTTCATTATTGTCTGTACTTTACAGATAAGAAAATTTTAGATTGAAAATTTAAGTAATCTGCCTAAGGCCTCACAGTCCACACAGTTAGTTTTGGGAGAACTGAAATTTGCATTTTGGTTGGCCAGCTGCCAGAATCCACCCCTCTATCCATTATACTGACATCTCTACTAGTCCCATTAACCACACAATTCTTTTTACTCATTTTAACATTCTGAAGTTTTGTTAATTCATCTTTCCTTTCAAAGATTGGTAAGAATTAATTACTACTGAATGATTACATTGATTTTTTTTTTTTTTTAGCTAATGGAATTTTTAATGAAAATAATACTAAGGGAGATGATGGGAAACTGCAAGTCTGAAAATCAGCCATAAAACCAGCCTGTTAAAATTCAAAAAATGGTCACAGATTCCAAAAAATGAAGAGTAAAATTAAATCTTCCTGATAATTTCTTTTTCAGGGGCCAAGGGGCATAACCAGTAATTCCTAAGTAATAAGATTTCCCACAGAGATGGATCTTAGTGTAAAGATATTTTTTTTACAAGAAAAAACCAATTGCTTTAATTCTCTGAGAATAAAGCACCCTTCTTAGCATCCATTTGCTGGATTTCAATAAGGCATTAAACCTTGCGTGTCAAAATTCCTCATCTTGAAAGAAAAGAACACTAGCCAGCCTTAATGCTTTCATACATCTTGCTTTTCAGGGTGTCATTTCCACTGGCTGTGACAACCCCAGCTAAAAGGGACCTCATATCCAGCAGCCAAAGTTTAAGTAGTAACCAACCTGAGAAGAGATTCTTCATGACTAAAATGAGGTGGGGGGGGGGGGAGCTGGATCAGAAACAGTGTTACAAAAATGGGGGTAAGTTGGGGGAGAAACTTAGGTAACTGACAAACAGAAAACTAAACTACAACTCAAGAAAATAGGAAGTATCCTAAGAGGCCTAATGTCCACCTTTGGGTTCTGGCCTACATACACAACTGCTGTTGTAAACAATTCTAGCCAGAAAAGTATCTCAAATTTAACATGAGCAAAAGTGAATTCACCATCCTGCCTTCCAAACCTGCTCCTTTCTCATTCCTGGAACAGGTGATGACCACCCAACACACCTGAGGATTTCAGAGACCTGGGGCTGATTCTCAATCTTTTCCTTGCTCTTATGCTCCACAACTGATCAATCTCTACATTCAGATGATTTACCTCCTCAATATTTATGGAATTTGATCCTCTTCTCCACTCCAATGACCACTGCACTAGCTTTGGTCCCATCTTCCCTTACTAGTGCAATCACAAGACTTCTCCACCTGGAATCCTCTCCCCCTCTAATCTACTCTCCACATGGAGTCCAATCTGAACATGTATGTCCCGGCATAAAGCCTTCAATGGCTACACACTGCCTAAAACAGAAATTATCAAACATTCTTAAACTTCGAAACTCAATATTCAAATGAAATCTTACTTGAATATCCAGTATACAGAACAATTCCAGCCTGGACTATTCTGGTTGCAGGGCATGGAAGATCCCTGCTAACTCAACTCCCTACCTCCATGCCTACCTGACTGATACCTGTGAGATTCCTCAGAGCCACCTGAAAAGCACAGGCCATAGAATGGAATTTAAGTTCTTGGTATGGCCTCCCTTGGCCAGACTCTATCTTCCCTTCCTGGTTCATTGCAGTAAGCAGCCTTCAAGATGGCCCCCAATGACCCCCATCTCCTGGTATTCATGTCTTCGTGTAAATCTCTCTCATATCGTACTTGAGTTGGTCTGTGTGACCAATAATAGAATATGATGGCAGAAGTAATGGTACGCCACTTCCAAGATTAGGTCAAAAAAGACATTACAGTTTCTAGCTCTCTTTCTCTCTCCCTCTCCGATTACTTGTTCTGGGGAAAGCCAGCTGCCACATTGTAAGCTACTCTATAGAGAGGCCCATGTAGTGAAGACCTGAGGACTCCAGTCAGTAGCCATGTGACTGAGCTCGGAAGCCGTTCCTTCAGCCCCATTCAAGTCTTCAGCCCTGGCCAACACATTGATTGCAACCTCATAAGAGACCCTGCACTAGAATTTCCTAGGTAAGCTGCGCCCAAATTCCTGACCTACAGAAACTTAAACATAACACATGATTGTTAAGTCAAAAAGTTTTAGAGTAACTTATTACTCAGCAGTAGATAACTAATACATTCTAATTCTCTCTCATATACAATTTCCTCTAGCTTGAAGTTGCCCCAGCAGAAACTCTGCTGCTTCATATCTCTCTCGCATTCTTCTTTCTCTTTTATCTGCCTGAAATGTCCCCCTCCCACCTTTCTTCACCTAGCTAACTCTTGCTCATCACTAAAGGCACATGTGCTACAGGAAGCCATCTCTGAAGTTCCAGGTTGGGCTCAGTGACCCCCTTTCAACCATTTTTCTCTCAGAAGATCCTGGGCCCTGTTCAGTACTTATGGGACAAAGAGTAGGATCTTGATAAATGTTTATTGAACTGAATTGCTGATAAGTGCATAGTAGTATTTGGGAAAACAATCTATTGAGAGATACTACTCGTGTCACTGTGTCTGCATGGTCTTAGTCAAACAAGAAATGGTGCCATACACTTTTCATTTTACTAAGCCAAACTGCAGTATCTAATCAGCATAGTAACATTTCTATTAACAAACACTTGTCAGTTTTAAACTAGTGTTCACAAGAAGAAAGCTATCACTATTTAGTTGTTTGGCACCAACTTAAGTCCGACCTATGTGTGACCACTAGCAAAGGTTAAGGCGATATATGGTCCTTTCCTATTTGGTAGACGCTGGGACAAATGTACTGCAAAGGGCAGACAGTTTGCCTGAGGAAGGAAGTAATGGAAGGCGAGAGAAATAAACTGAGTTGGGGAGGAGGGGTCGTGTTCAGCTGTGCTGCTTGCGGATCACTTCAGGCTAAATGACAAAATTGTATCGAAACTCCAAAAGAAGCTTCACTTAGATTTCCACAGGCCAAAGAAGGTGATATTACGAAATGGTGGAGTTTGGAACATTGTATCCTTTCTCCCAGTACAGAAAGGTACCTTGGTGGAAAAACAAAAGGAAAACACAAACCAATGGACAAAGGCATGTACCCTAAAAATAAAGCCCTGGGAAAGGAAGAAAAGCAAAAGGATGGTGGTGAGGGGAGAGTGGTAAATTATAGGGAGAAAATATTCAGAAGAACAGGAGAAGCAAAGGAACAAGTCAAATGTTAGCTCTTAGATAAAATTTTAAATCTTTCCTTTCAAATGCATGATAATACATAATATTTAATATAAAATATTAAACCAGGTCATACAGTCACAGAACATGGCTTTCTGATAACCTGTATAAAACACTGGTGAAAAGCAAATACTTTTCAAGCAAATATAGGAAATAAAATTACATGTAAGAAATATTAAGTATGACAGATTTCTTTTCAAAAAGATTATAAAAGCATTCTCAATTGTCAATCCGATAATTTAATTATGATGGGGAAAATTTTTATAAATTAAACTGTAAGAGTTAAGTTGAAAGGCAATGTGAGTAACAAAAATATACACTTTAAATAATTTGTAAATTAAAAGGAAAAATGTTCTCTTCAAACAACAAAAATACACCTTAGTGTTTGAATGTATAACAATGTTTGTTCTAAAAATAGTTCTTTTAAACTATTTTAATAATGACAACCTTTCCTATGGAAAGTCTTATTTTGCAAGAATAACAGAGATAAGTAAATTGGTAGCTGCTCTTACTTTTATTCTCTGCATTTGTAATCAGCTCCTAGTTTATAGAAGATCTGAATATCTGCCCTCTGTTCCAACATCTCCCACATCAGAAAACCAAGAGCTCTGCTGTCATTAAAATGGCCACAATTCCAAGAAAGCCACAGAAGTAGACCAGCCTTCATTGTCTAGATAAACTGACGTGAAAATGTCCATTTGTCAAGACTAATTGGAATTGTTTCTTGGAAAACAGTTCAGTGTACATGCCTACTGTATGCGTCCTAATATTAATTATGCATTTCAAGGTTGAAGTTAATGAAGCTCATCACCCCGATCATCCTTGTCTACATTTTTATTTAGTCACCAGGGGGAGCTCATACTGCTCTGTGGGTAGGTAAGTCCAAGAATTAGATTTTTTTAAAGGGGGAAAAAATTAAATCGATGTGGCATTAAATGTAATTCAAACATGGTCCACATTGTCCATAGGCAAATATATCATGTGTGCAAAAAAAAGAATTAGGTATATATCATTTTTTGTTGTTGTTAAACAAATGAGTGAGAAAAAACTAAAAGCTATCAATTAGTAGAATTTTGCTGTGCTTAATAGAGGACATACATAAACCCAGTCATTTATGGTTGTCTTTGGTCCTCTTAGGGTCTTACTCACCATCCAGATTTTGTCCATTTGTCCATTTGTTGCACTGACCCTGCTATTTTCTTGGTTTGAAGCGCTACTATAATTTTACATTCTAACAGCTAAACATTTGCTCAAAAATATCCCATATAATTACATTATAATTATATTGAAACAAATGCTTCTTTATCCTTTTGCTTCAAATATCTCTTTCTGTTCCAAATATATTTTTTAGCACTTTTAATGTGTGTTCAAAGAGTTCTACCCAATAATCTACTTAAATTCACTCTACAATCCACCCAGGAGACACAATCCCTTTAAACTTTGAGAAGCTCCAGTTGGAACAAAGAGGGGAAAAGGGTTCAGAGTTTGTGGAATAATCACCTCTAATCGATCAATTTCCCCTGAAGGTAAAGCTGAAAGAAGGGAGGAGTGAAGAGTTCCAGTCCAATTCCTTGAAGTGTAAAGGAACTAAGCCCGAGGCACAGTGTAGACTGACTCCTGCCTTCCCCTCCCAAGGCCTATTAAGAGGTCATAGATCTCTGTGACACTGCTGCCATTCCCCAAAGACAAGATCCCCAGCCATAGACTTAGCACAAAGAGAAAGGATAGGGAACTAGTCTACTTTTAATAGCAACTCACCACCTTATCAAGAAAGTAGATATCAGTCACAAGCATCTTAAGTAGACTAAAGTAAAAAAAAAAAAAAAAAAAAATTAAGTGCCATCCTGAACAAAGTAAACATTCAACATCTTAAGTTTTATCATGTTGAATTTCATGTTTAAGAACAGGCTACATGTGGCAGAGCCCTTGTGTGCACACAACTGTATCCAAATAGCTAAACATTGCCCTGCTTATAAGACAGACTGAATGGCTGCATAGGGCCTAAGAAATAGTCAGTCTCTTTGAATTCATCTTCCCCACAAAAGAGGCCCCACTGTTTCCACATCCCAAATACAGCCCTTCATTTATAATTTTTACACTCCTCCACAGGGACAAACTGACAGCTTTAATTACCATCAATGACCATCAAGGACACGGTGGAAATTCTTGAAGATATTCTCCCATGGTTTGTGTTCTTGACATTTTATTTACAATTTTTGGCAAATAAATCCTGAAACCACGGAATTACATAATTATATATTCATTATCGATTATACAACCAAGGCAAAACCATTTATCTAAAACAGTTGTGGTTCCACAAGACATCAAAATGTAATATTTCTTTATACACAGATAAATAATGCTAATTTTCTTCTTGAATTCTATTCATTTCAAAATGCTAATTTCAAAAACCTCAAATTAATCAAGGAGCAGGTTCTTGCAAATATAGTTATAGCTAGTACAGGATATTCTCCACTTAAGTTTTACTTGTAAAAAATAAACGTGCCCATTTATTTTCTATTTCTAGGAGATTTCACCCTTCAGGAACTTTCCACTCATAATCAGTAGCTTTCTTGTGATTCACAAGTTATTAAAGCAGGCTGAGAGTAAAAACACTTAATTTTAAAAGGCACATCAAAAATACAGAGAAATATTTCTTAAATTACCTCTTCAACATCCCAACTACTTAATTTTAATAAATTAATACATGTAATAACTCATCATCCATCGTGGGAAAACGTAATTCATCAGTACAGTCCTTTTATAAATTCCAATTACAATGCCCAAAAGCATTCAAAGAGCATCAAAAAAATAATGGACCTAAAAATGATGATTTCACATCCATGTTTTGGTAGAGAATTTTACAAACAAATATAATAAGAGAGAATGATAGACTAGGTACGAACAGCAAAAGTTCTGCTGCAGCCAAATCAACGTGGAAATAACACAGGTTTTATATCAGGTAATAGTTTAACTGACCCTACCTCCAAAACCAGAAAAAAGGAGCTCACTCAGACAACAGCTCAGAGGTTGGAACCAATGATGGATGATTGCTTTTTCTCTGGTAAATGCATAGAACTTAGTCATGGCCCTGCCAGACTAGGAAAATGACACACTCAACCTCACCACTTTCTCTAAATCTGAGAGGAACAGAGACTCTTGGTGAGTTGTTCTTCACATGATGAGGTAAGTGGTGGTCAAAAACAGCGGTCTCTGAAATACAGGGTACATATCCTAGGGTAGAGAAGATATTCTGAATATTTAGCAACCAACCAGAATAGACACCAGCCACAAACAGCCCTCCAGAAACAAATCAGACCTTCTTGAGAGCGAGAAGATAAGCAGCACCCCTGTCAGCCTGGGTGCCCTGGCTTTTCCATTCCACTTCCACGTCTCAGAACAGTGCAGTTGACTGTGCCTGGTGAAATAGACTTATGGATCACCTTATTTAATGTGAACTAATCCAATTCACACAAAATCCTCAAATTTTGACAAGTGATTTCAAAAGTTTTCTGCAAGGAAACTGCGGGATTGATAGTGGAACACAAGTAGTAATCAACAAGAAAATGGCAAATCTGGCCATTCCACTCCTGTAAAAGCTCTTTGTCAGCCACCACATGAAGGAGGGGTAAGAAAGAAACAACTTAATCAGATCTGACCAAAAGTTGGCAAAACAAAATTGAGATTATCAGGAAAGTTCTTTGAAATATGGGCTTATAGCCACCATTGATAATGACGAACCTCAATGAGAAGTGTAATAATATATGTTCTCTCTGGTGGGTTTGTGAGATCACTTTCTTAGCTCTCACACTCCTTAAAATGAATCGTCAAAATAAATGAATCTAGACCAGGACTTCAAAACAACATAAATTTATTTTAAAAACCTGTTATTTCATCTTTACCTCATTTTTCAATTTCTATTTTTGTGAATGTTGTATAATACAGCTACCTATGTAATGCATAGATAAATACATATTATAAAGATGCATATTAATTGTTCTTTTTTATCAAAAAGTTTGGAAACCACTGGCCTAAAAAAATAAGAAGCAGGTGGAGAAGGGGCTGGGGAACAGAATCGATGGAGGCCACGGAACTGCACTTTGGGGACTTAAGGGTATTTGGAGAATGAAGTAGGCTAAAAACTAAAAAAATATTTTAGGTAGGAAACAAGGAATTGATCAAAATGGAGGGAAATAGGAAAATAAACATATAGTGCCTTAAGCCTAATTAATATAGAAATAGTTAATATATAAATGATTAATAACAAAGTATGAATAAGGAATTAACATAGAAATATAGAAATAGGCAAATAGAAGTTATAATGCCTTAAGCCTAATTGATATAAACTAAGAATTTAAAATATCACATTTATTTCATGTAATTTATTTCAACTAATGATTTGAAAAGGAAAACAGCCAAAAAAAAGTTCTAAAAACAGTTTCAATATGCTTCTATGAAATTGAGGCTTCATTCCATAAAAAACATTCATTTCCCTTATTCCCACTGCCAACAGAACTAGCTGTTAGGGTACTTGATTGTCGAGTGGAACTAACCAGTCTTTAATTTGCCACAACCATGCAACACATGTACAATCACTTTCACTTTTGTAAAAAATTCTTTGGCTAAAAAAAAAAAAAAAAAAAAAATCCAGATGTCTAAAAGTCTTCAGTTCAAAAAATCGACATGAAGCTTCCAGGAAGTCTCATAACTTTTAAAATCAAATTAAGTGAACCTACTATTTTATACCCATGCACAGCATCCACTCATCAATTCAGTTCGTTTTCCTCAAAAGTGTGAACTTTTACAGAAATACTATTTGTAAAGGAGCCACAAATATAGTTTGGGCTTTATAAATCTGATCTACATATTCTCCCAAAGTACGACAGCCTTGCTGTCACACACATCTCTGCCTACTCATCTTACCAACAGCATGGTGGGCCAGAGGGTTAAGAACTAATACAATGTTATTTAGTTTTTTCTGCATTTACACCCAGGCAATTCACATTAATGATGTGAAAGAACACTTAACAGACAACTCAAGTTTGCAAATTAGCAGGAGAGAAGAGAAAAATGACTCAGAACAACAAGCATACAGTATTACCAAATGCGCTTTACACATTTATCCTGTTAAGTGTAGCTTAGTTTTGATGATTTACAATGCTAGTTCTTACTCAGTTTTGTAAGCATAATAAAGTCTCCATAATCTCAGCCTTCCCCATAGCACCCTGCTATTAAATCTTTGTTGAGAAGTGTGATGAGACCCCTCTGGCTTCCAGCCCTCCCCACCCCCTGAGGGAATTGGCAAGAAATGATAGGGTTTGTGGATTAGTAAAATGAGAGGTTCTCTGTGCTTTTCCTTCTTTAAATATATATTTTGATAATCTGTCTTCTGCATCAGAGAGTCCCAAAAGCATTAGTGTGTTGATTTCCCTCCTTTCCCAGCCTCCAGGAAAAAGAGGGCCGGGCTGGAGCGAGACAGGTGGTTTCCATCTACTGCTACAACTGAAGAGCGGGATTTCACTTTTTCCTTTCACCTTTCCCCTTATTCCTTCAAGCAGGTATGATACGTAACTTACTTACACATGTTGGATTGCTGACTAGAGGAAAATTGCGCCATGAAGACAAAGAAGAAAGAACTCATTTTCCTGCATGCCACCTTGTCCCCTGCTCTTCTTAGGGACTGTTTTCTTCTTTCCTAGATCAGGATGCTTGTCCAGAACAGTGCCCACACCCAGAATACCCCCTCAATGCTGGTCTCTGTGAATTGTGTATGTGACCCCCTAAATCTCTAGGTCCCCTGCTGGATCTACTGTCTGTGAGTTCAGTCTAGGTTTCTGACATCTACTCATGAACTGACCTGGGCATACTCAATTGACGAGATGACTTTCAAATCTGGGTCTAGAATTAATCATCTTGCTCCATATTTGACCTTCATCTCCTAAGACCTGGTCTAGTTTGGGCTCACCTGGCAAAACTATTCCAGGGTTTCAAGACTTCTGATATAGAACGAATCAATTTTCATCTAGGCAGACTCTCCAGGGAATGCGCCTTACCCTTGGGGATGAAAGTCACCGAAGGAACAGATCTCAAATTACCAAGAAACCCTCAGTTAAAGAACGGGAAGAATCTCAAGGCAGAGTTTCTACCAGCTCTCCCACAACAGAACTACCCTGAGTAACTCCCACAGGGGTCAGACCATAAAATACCTCAGTTTCCTGTTATTTCGCAAATCAACAAGTTTTAAGATTTCTTTCTCTCCTTATTCTACTCTATAGTTAACCCTCCAGTACACCCTCTCTCTTTATACAAATTGTTCACCAAAAAGTCCTTAGGGTATGGTAAAGCTGGGGATGACCAAACATGTAAGTAAAGACTTCAAGATTAATAAACGGGAAGCCACAGGAGCAAAGAAAAAAGTTGAGAAAGCAGCAAGAGACTACAGAACAGGCAGTGAGAAAGCAAGAGGTGAAATATGGGCAACAAGGAAATAAAGAGTCTGGAGAAAGGAGAGGAATCAAAAGAAAATTAGCAAAGATACAAATGGGACTGGATGACGTTAAAAGGCAAAAAGAATGAAAAAGAACAATGAAAAAAGAGGGAAACCTAAGAGGGAAAAAGAAAACATCTAGAAATACCCTCCTTTGCTAAATTAGCACTTTGTTCATCAGGGAAAAAAAAAAGAAAAAGCACCAAGAAAAGAATTAACTCAAGCAACAGGAAGCAAAAACTGGAAGAGCCAGACTCCTAACTTACACTAAAACGCTTTAACCAAGGAGGAAGGTAAAAGCATCTCAGTACTTTTTTAATTAAAATGCTTCCAGTGTCTTTAATCTTTTCCAGATTAGACTACAGGGTACCCTTAGCTAACTCAGGTTTCAACTTTAACACCTTCAGCAAATGTGAAAGATTCCTGATTTTGTTTCTCCCCCTTTTTGCTCTCTCCTGATCCTCCACTTCTGCTTTTCCTCATCAGTCTACCACCCTCCCCAAAAATCATCCTGACCACCACCACACAGGACCAAAGCCCATCAGACTCACCTCTTCTGAAATGTGTTTCATTAAGTCACAAATAAGCCTCTGTTTTCCTACCTTTGATTAAAATGTGGTATGCGAGCACAGACCAGATTCCCTCCTTTTAGAAAGCTTAAAATAAAAATAAGCCAAATATTTTATTAGGGTTTGGGGTTTTTTTTTTTATTTTTGATAAAAAACAGTATTTAACCCATAAATATTTTTTTATTTTTTTTAATTAATTTATTTTTTTGTGAGGAAGACCAGCCCTGAGCTAACATCCGTTGTTAATCCTCCTCTTTTTGCTGAGGAAGACTGGCCCTGGGCTAACATCCGTGCCCATCTTCCTCTACTTTATATGGGACGCCACCACAGCACGGCTGACAAGCAGTGCGTCGGCAGGCACCCGGGATCAAACTGGCGAACTCCAGGCTGCCAAGCGCGGACTAAACCGCTGCACCACTGGGCTGGCCCCTAACCCATAAATATTATATTCACCATATCATGTGCTAAAAATCCAGCATTTTCTGCACTGATATTAAAGTTGTATCATATACAAGGGAATATATATTGTATAATAAATAAAGCTGTAAAGGAATAATGTCTTTTACTTCTATTCTATTTCATAGAGCTGAACACAAAGATAACTATATGGCAGAAACTCAATTAAAAGTAAACACTAAACAGAATTTGAAGTTTGTTCAATAACCCACTCTTATGTAAGGTAAGATTTCTTGCTTATAGTATATACTGCCCAGGTCACTCAAGTTCCCATGTCTTTACCCTAATGTTAGTGATGAGTCGAGTTTCCTTTAAAGTATCAGCTATTCCACTGAAAATAGAATCTTACTAATTGTCTGCATTTAATGGGATTTTCAAAAAAGTATGCATTCTGAGGGAAAAATACATTAAATGAAGTCAATTAAATGTATATGAGAGAAAATGCCAATAAAGAATACCAATACACACCCAACAGAATGCTAAAATTAAAAAGACTGACAACACGAATGTTAGCAAGGATGTACAACTGGAACTCTCAAAAACTGCTAGTGGGCATGTAAAATGGTGCAACCACTTCGAAAAAAAGTTCAGAAGGTTTTCATACAGGTAAACATATCTCACTACCAACCCTTCATGACCCAGAAATTCTACTCCTACTTACTAACTCAAGAGAAATAGAACATATGTCCACAAAAAGCCCTATATAGGAAGGTTCACAACAACTTTATTCATAATAACCAAAAACTAAAAATAACCAAAATGTCTACAAACAGGAGAATGGAAAACAAATTATGATATATTCATATGACGGAGTACTACTCAGTAATAAAAAACAACACATTAGTCATGCACATAACATGAATGAATCTCACAGACCTTATGCTGAACAAAGAAGATAGACACAAAAAAGGAGTACATACTGTGTAACTGCACCTATAAGAAGTTCTAGAACAGGCAAAACTAATTTATGGTTTAAAAACTTAAAAGCTAGTTACTTCTGGTGGAGCATTATTGATTGGAAAGGGATACAACAGAAATTTTAGATGCATAAAATTATCTATATCTTAAGAGGGATGTGGGTCACATGGTGTATTTTGTCAAAATTCATCAAACCGTATATTTACAATTTATAAATTTCACTGTATATAAATGTTATGTTAAAAATTATAGCATTAATAATTATAAATAACTATTACTCTAGTTAATTGGTCTGCTTATCATGATGGTAGGAGTAAGCAATTCTGAAACTTAATGTATATTCTAGACCCAAGCAAATGAGTAAACATATTGAGGATGATGAAAGCTAGCTTTCTCACTGCTAAAGAAGGTAGTAACAAATAAGGAAGGAAAAAGACTGGGATGTACTGAAATGTCACATTGAATTAGAGGTATAAATATGAACACATAGTTCTTATCAGATAGAGAAAAATACATGTATGTGGATGTATTTGTATATGTGTATATTTTATGAACTATATTATGTGTGTATTATATTAAATATACACATACATTTCCTAATTTTGTCTGCTGACAGGGTCTGTAATCAATGATACAACTATAGCAATGAGCACACAAAGTGCTTATGTCTTGGTTTTTATAAACCCTTGTCCTCTTAAAGGAACCAGGGCTCCTCGGGAAAAAGGCTGATTGTGGGACTGGGACAAGAACATGATGAGCCTGGAGCATCTGTCTGCAGCAGAAACTAAGTCAGTCCTCAAATAATCATGGAGACATATTAAACTGACTCAGGATCCAGTTTGAAGGGACTCTTGTTGGCTAAACCTTGGGCAATTTGGGCATCAAAATAATGATAGTAACAAATTATGACCCATTGAATAAAATAAAAATCCAAAAGCCATGGTGATATGAATAAATGAATGAAGAAAGGAAATTATAGTAGAAGACCAACTAATAAATACAGAATTATGGAGTTAAATGGATGTTTTATGAGGATGAGAATATTTTCAGAGTGGCAAAGTATCTTCCCACAAATTACTTATTATTTACAAAGGGAAAATAGTAACATTACACTGGAGAAAGTTGGTGGACCCACCTTAAACAAGTATTCGGGGTTAACATCATCAGCACTGGGATAAATCAACATCACATACTCCCTGATCTGGTGCACTGAGAAGGTCACAACATCACTCTGGTGGTGGAACGTCAAAGTATATAACCTGAATTTAATCAGGAGGCAACATCAGACTAACTCAAATGTACATGGGCATTCTATAAAGTACAGTCATGCTTAATGACAGAGATGCGTTCTAAGAAATGCATCGTTAGGCGATTTCATCATTGTGTGAACATCAGAGTGTACTTACACAAGCCTAGATGGCTTAGCCTACTACATGCCCAGGCTGTATGGTACTAATCTTAGGAGACCACCATTGTATATGCAATCTGTTGTTGACTGAAACGTTGTTATGTGGCACATAACTGTAACTGGCAGGTTCTCTTCAAAAGTGCCATAGTGGAAAGACCAAGAAAGGCTGAGAAATCATTCCAGGTGAAAGGAAGCAAAAGAGACATGACAATTAAATGTTATACATGATACTGAATCCAGGATGAAGGAGAAAAAAAGCTATAAAGGACATTATTGGGATACCTTGAACTTTAAATATTATGGATTAGATAATAGTATTCTATAGTGTTAAATGTTAACTTCCCTGATTTCGATAAGTGTGCTGTTGTCATGTAAGAGAATAGATTTGTTCTTAGAAAATACACAGGATATATTTGGAGGGGTGTGATGTCTCCAACCTTCTCTCAAATGATTAAGAAAAAAAAATGATGAAAGAGAGAGACAATGATAAAGCAAATGAGGTAAAATGTAAATAATTGGTGAATCATGTAAATAGTATGTGGGAGTTACATATAGTACTTTTGCAATTTTTCTGTAAGTTTAGAATTTTATCAAAATAAAATACCACAAAAATACACCAAATACCAAATACCACAAAAAAATATGTGTATGGCCAATGTTTATATATATGTATATGGCCAAGCTACAACAATCCCTAAACTTATGTCCCAAAAAATGACAATGGGTTTTCTGAAAGAAAGAAGATTCTATGGCCTAATAAACTTACTATAATCCCTTCTTGAAGAGCCACAGTGCACTTTAATAAAGAAGGCTATTTAACTGGATTTAATCCAACATTTCCACAATAATTTGTTCAGGAAACCTGGTTAAAATGGAACACCTATGAAAATCTTACAAAAATATCGATATTCTGTGGAAAGCAGTTGGAGAACCACTTGTCTAGTAAATACATTTCTTATACATGGTTAATTGAAAAAGATTTGTGCTAGGAAAATAAGATAGAGAGAGAGCCACAAACACACCCCCCACACACACACACACAGGAGCAGTGTCAGATTCAAATAGTAAGAGAAAAATGACATGAACCTAAAAAAAGATATCTATCTAAAATGTCCCAACCAGCCTCACATAGTATGTTCTTGTAGGATATATCTTGAAAGAGGGAAGGAAATTCGGTAAACTGAGTTTTAGTTTTATTTAGCCATTAAATTGAACATGTCACACCTCATGTCATTCTAAATCTGATTCTTCCCATGAACTGTAGAGCAGAATAGCTTCCGTGCTTTAGTGAGAACCTCCTGTGGGCTGGCACTGTGCAAGGCTCAGAGAATACAATGACGAAAACAACACAGTTCCCTCCATCCATAGGATTTCAGCCTAACGAGGGGGATGGAAAAATGAACCACTCGCAGTAAGAACTATGATCTTCAAGAATAAGCACTGGACTTCATGAGAACACAAAAAGGCAGCTAATTTGGGCAGAGAGGAATCAGGGAAAGTTCCCTTGAGGAGATGATATCTAAGCTAAAATCAGTAAATATACATGCTAATAATTCTTTGCAAAAATACATGCATTTAAAAAATACATGCAAAAATTCTTTGAAAAAATAGTCAAAAGATTTTTTCAAACTTTATTTTAGTTACTCAGTGTTAGGTTCTGCACTTACACAGCACCATGTAGTTAAGAAACAAAAGAAAGAAAATGAAAATATACCCATTAGTTTTAAAATCTAGGAACAATTCAAAAATCTAAGAAGCACTATGACATTGAGTTTGCTGCAAACCACCACCTTAGAATTCTTTCTAAAGCTCTTCTAGACTTACCTAGGTATTGAGTGTAGGAGTAAAACAATTGAAAGAGAAAAAAAAGGAACAAACTAAAAAATCAGAAATAGAACAGTATGAGAAGACAAGAAGTGATAAGTATTGTTTACCTGTCAGCTGACATTGATTAATCTTGTGTTCTGTGATATCGCTCAGTGATTCGAACACCTGGAGGCAGCTGTCACAGCTGTGCACAGCTTCGTCTTCCAACTCCTCTCCGTCTTCCGGCCTCTTCTTACAGTCTATTGCCTCTCCATCTTCAGTCTTGTCTTCAAGTTTACAGTTGGGATCTGAAAGAAAATCAAGACTATAAGTATGGGGTTTAAAGACAGGTTCTTTTAAAGTAACGTTTAATCTTCTTGCCACTAAAAACAGAAACACTATTTTCCTTGAAGCTGCAATAGGAGGGCTTCCTTGCAGATTTTATTACAGAAGAACCAAAAGTGAGCCTTCCCTAAAATTTTTCAGTTCGTGATGATTGAAGTTTTTCCTTTTCTCCTCCACCACGGAGCCTTTTTCCCATCTCCTCCTTCAAATAATTCGTCCACCCTTAAGGTTAACTTTGCTGTTTTTTTTCATAGCCTTTTAGGGGGTTTTGATTAAAAGAGAGACATAAATCACTTTTAAAATTAAACAGTCTCCAATGCAAAGGAAAAAAAACACTGTGCTTAAGAATGAATTCCTTTTCTGTTAAATATACTCTTTCATGGGAAATTACCAGAATTAGCCAAAAGTCTAGAATAAGCTAAGCTAATTACCATAGGCACGAAATTGACCTTTACTTAGAAACTGGTCAAAACACACAGTTACCCCATTATTTGTTAGACAGCGATAGCAAAATACCACACAGCAAAACATTCTTACACACACAAATTCAAGTGTAAATGTATTGGTGTGTCTCTTGTTTTCCAAATCATCAAAAAATGAAACAAAATATGCAAAGAGCAATTATAAACAATAATCAAGTCAACAACTTGAGTTGGCATTATCAATGTCAAGAAGCTAAATAGTGGGACAACTAAAAACAGTTCCATTCTAACCCTAAAAATGATATGTACACAAATAGCAAGGGGGCATAAGAGAGTTAAATACATGTAATTTTTTACCTTAGAGCTCAATAAACACTTTCTGATTATTCATACCGTCCTTTGACTCACTGTAGAGGGGTATCCCCAAACATCCTCGTGCCACTGCTCCTCTTTGCAGGCAAGCAAAGAGGGAGAAAATATGCCTCTTTTGGGGAAATTAGGATAATATAATCTGTGACTTAACTTATGGAACATTAATTTCTAATAAAAAAGTCCTCCAAAGTCAAATATAAATTATGTCTCAAAATAGAGTAGTCAGTAGTCAATGAAATAGTTACAAAAGAGTTCTATCAAGATACCTAAGAAATATACAAAGCATTATCTGTAGTCAAATCTTTTTGATATGGGAGGACAAACATTTGAAATGTTATAATCAAGAATTCACAGAATCAAAATTAGTCCAGATTTCTTAGAAAAGTCAATAATGCACGCCGCCACCATCCTGCTGTCTGAAGCGCTTTCTGCTACCTTGCAAGTAACAGCCTGCCACACGCCCTCCTTCTACAAGTCACTATGCTCCCTTTCTTTTTGGCAGTTGTTTCAAAGCCTTTCTTCACATCTGCAATAAACTTAACTATATCACCACCCTTCAAATGATTCACATATGCCAAAATCAACTCACATTTCAACATATATCATAATCTCTTGGGTTCATGCAAAAAAGCAGAATTCCCATCTCAAAGAGCAAGTAGTTTTGTTTGTTTGTTTGTTTTAAAGAATGTAGTATTTAAGTAAATTGGTAATTTGGGTTGATTTGCCATCTGGAAAATTATTATCTCAACACTGTGCACAGTGCCCATTTCAATATTCTGGAGTTTAGACTGCTCCTTCCTGGGGGAGTCATCACAGGATCTTTTTCGTTTGTCTTGTACTTTGCCCAGCACAGCACCGTGTCCAGGTGAGTGCTTAGTAAATATTATTTAGTGATGATGAGAAGGGAGAGGAGGGGGGAAAAAAAGAGTACATAAAAAAGTCCTTTACTGGTATTTTTTCTGTAAACAGGAACAGACCAGGTACCTCGGAATTAAAAAGCGCCTACATGCCTACATTTTCCCAAATCAACACTATATGATCGACCATGTTTGACTTTGCTGGTTTCAAATGTTTCATCCAGACCTACAGACGCAACAATGAGTAATGGTTCAAAGATCTCCAACAAACTAAAACCAAGTGGTAAAATACTGCCAAATTAGAGAGTAATTTAGGAAAATAAATAGCAGTCCCAATTATGGCAAACTGGCCCCCACACCATTCAACACTTGTTGGAAGGCAGCAGGCACACACTGCATACTGTCTAGTGGTTTAGCATGAGTTTCCAGTTTCTCATAAACTGACAGCACTCAGGGAAATGTGGGTGCTAGGTCTGAATTTTAATATGATTATTTAAATGCTACACATCAAGTTTGCAGGCCTGTTTGTTTTTAAATAAGGAGACACTGAATACTTTAAGTAGTACGCAGAGAAAAATGATAAAAACTCACCTTCCTTATTATTCAAGAATATGGACACTTGACACGAATCCAATATCAAAAATATCAAACAAATAGGAATGCATATATGATGCTTTAGCTCTTAAAAGCTAAAGAAGGACTCTAGGCCATGCTTCTGACACTATGGCTAGTTATTAAAACGAGGGTCATTTTACGACTAATAAAAAATGTTTTTGCTTCCACTTCTGCATTTACAGATAGAACCCTTCTGGGACTAAAGTCAGTCAAGCTTACTCACTTCTGCTGCAACTTTAGGATGCATGCTCCAGCCAACTGGCGAATTTGTTTTTAGGTCACCACTTAAGAGGGACCCTCTGGGGGGGTGGGTGCGATTATAGCCTATGATGCCCTGGCGTAATGAGCGGTGGAATCTGAGTCTCTCTCTTTGTGAGGAGATTTTTTCCAACATCCACTTTCATGAAGAATTCTTTCTCGCCCATTCAAAAGATGTGTTTATATGTGTTAGGGGTTTCCGTTCCTAATGTCAGTTGATGTAGGAAGATTCGAGAAAGCTTCCACTGTCAACCATTCCTTTCCCACAGGTGGCTACACTTCAATAATTGCACATGGCCTTAGTTATGTAGTTTTTATAAAGTCCTTTGAGATCCAACCATAAAAAATAATTGTATTATTCTGCTAGCCATTCAAACCTCTGACTTCAACCTGAGGGGATTATAAATACAAGGTCCCTGCCTGTAAGTACTGCCCTGCCCCCAACACCACTGCAAGAAGGACAATTGTTCTTCCAACTCCATTGTTGTGTTCTACACTCATCCAAAAGGCAATATTTTAAACATCCCCATATGCCCTGCACTGCAACTACAAACCCAGTCATAGCTGCAGGCAACTCTCTCTGTCCTTTGCCCTAAAGGATGCTCCCAAACATGTTGCATCCATCACAAATGATCTCACCTACACAGCCAACTTGCCGCCTCATCCTTTCAAAGGGTGCTATGAAGCACTGGATTTATAGTGTTCTGACCTGGATAAAAGGCTTAATTTTGGAACAAAGACATAATTATTATTACAAAAAGAAATGGCAGCTTTCTGTTTCCAATTTTGTTAACATTACTTACAAATGGAAATTTTAAAAAAGTATGTTTTTCCCCTTATTATGCTCCCTGGCAGGTGGTTCTTTCCTTCTTCTCATCTTCCTCTTCATAAGGGTTGTTATTGCTATAACTTGGTTTAATAAAATTACAACTTCGGGGAAAATGAAAAATTGCACTGGCTTAAAAGTGTTGGAGGCAATAAACCCATGGACTTCAATTAATTTCAAGTGTGGGATCAGTTTAAGGCCAACCAGCAGAAATTCTATTCTGTCCATGTAAAAATGAGGTTTCACCACATTTACTTTTTATAACCTATATAAAAGTCAAGTAAAAGTAATGAATATCTAAAAGCCATCTCAGTGGACTGGCAAAGACTATCTGTATTCTTGAAACTCATCTTACATATTTCTCTCTGTGCTACAAGGATCCCATGCCTGATCAAAGCTAAAATGTCAAACCACTGAGAAAACAGCCCAATTTCCAATCCATTTCACTGCCTAGAAATGGACCTCCTTCCAAGCCACTTTTGCATGGAAAAGCACTGGCAAAAGAAAGAAAAACTAAGAGATCATGTGGTTATAATTATTACCAGGCAAGGAATATTTCTGCAGCTCAGTGGTAAAGTAAAACTCTGTCGCTCTCTGCTCCCAATAGTGTCCATCGCAAAACAACTGCCTCATTAAATCTCTGCAGTAAGATTAATATGCCGTAGCTGCACTACATTTATAACTTGGTACTCTATAAAAAGCACATTTAATGGTAAGAGCCAGAGCCTAGATACAAAGTATTACTATAAAAACTTCTGGCAGCGAGTACACAGAGCAGGCCCTCTGTCCTTCTTGCAGGAGATATAAATGAGGCTTTTCCTGGTTAACTCTAAGCATGAAGCCCTACCTTAAAAACCAGAGTCAGTTTTTACGAGAGTGGCAAGAAACACAAGATTCTGAGGATGATGTAAACATGAAATGCAAGAAGATTACTTAACAACTAAGATTGGCAAGAGATGAATGAACCCAAAATACTCCACTTATACACACACGCAAACTTAAAACTGGACCATTTCCTAACAGTTTGTTCTCTGGTCATAGCCAGCTTTTCACCAAATTAAACAACCATGGCATGAATTACTCAACCTTAAATCAACCCACACAGTGCCAGTAAGTTCAAGAAACTACCAACTAAAAAATGCGTACTGCCTAAAAAAAAACAAGTCTTGGCTTCATTGTGATGACCATGACCTCCTGGATCTTAATTACCTAAAACTATAAAAACTAAATGTTCAAGAAAAAGTGAGCCCACTACACTACTAGTGGACTATAAAAATACACTTTTTGTTACTTTAGAAAGCTACATAAGTTCTTTCTTCCAAGGATATCTTATGAAAATAAAGAGTATTATAACCCAGTGTCTTGTTTTCAGAAACTCTATAATGAATAAGTAAAGATATAATTTATACAAATATGTTCTACACTCGAATCCCCCAAATCACTCAAAATGATGCACCTCGGGTTAACAACCATTTGGGGCCAAATAATAATTAACTGTTTAACGGTGTTTTTAAAGTTCACACATGTACACACAACTAGCCTTCTAGGGTTTAACATATTTAGAAGTCCTGTGCATAGAGCGAAGCTCAGATACTATCTGTTTAGAGCTCACCATGTCTAAAAGCACTCATTCACTACAAGTGTGTTCAAACCACATTCACTGATCTATTCTGATACTTGTTAAGAAGAGAGGGAAAGTTACCTTCAGGCTACAAAGAGTTAATAAGGAGCAGAAAGCCTTCCTACTTCTCAAAAACCAAAGGGCGGGATCATTATTTTGTGCTTTCTGGACTCTAGATAAGCATTCTAACTTGAAATCCCATAAGATGAGAACAGATTTAGGGAAAATAAATCGCACACTGTTATAAAACGGCAAGCAAGCCCTAATGAAGGAATGCGGCATTACCAGACCATGCGGCCGTCTGGCCCACACCCGCCTGCTGGTCTGCTGCCTCATTTTTTTTCTACTGTCAAGTAAAGGTAAACAACAAACAAAACAAAAACAAAAGCAATTGGTGCAGTGGCTAAGGATAAGCATTCCGGAACTGTGGCCTCAGCGTGGCAGGACACTTACGGCGATGCCAGGCAGAGACCTGGCTGGCGCCAACAGGTCCTAAGAGCTCATGTGGCCAACAATGAAAATGTGCTCTTTTTACTTTTTCTGCAATGTTTATTTTCTAATCACTCTATTCTCTGAAAGTGATTAAATTGTTTTACAGGAAAAAGAAAAATAACCCAAAAACCTTTTCACAGACTGTTCTTTCCTTTGTCTATAAAATCTTCTCAGTCAGAAAGAATGATCTCTATATTAAACAAAATCACACAGTTGAAGTTTAGAATTTCTGTGGTTTTGCTTGATTGTTCCACAGGTCTATCACGGTCCTTGAAGACCAAGAGAAGTATCACAGACACACTATTTTCAAGGAGAATATGCCAAACGTGAATTTATTACCACTCTTCTATCTACAGCGAAATTCCTTGGAGAAGGATGCTGAGTGGGAGGAAATTAGCCTTGGGAGAGGTTAAAAAACACACGCACACTTTGAAACCAAATAAAACGTTTCTCCTCTTCCAATCAGAATCCTACCCAAACTTCTTTCTTCTACTTAGTCCCGCTTTATCTTTAACATGAAATTTAGAAGAAACCAATTCCAGCACTCTGGCATTCATATAAAGAGTATTTATAAACATACTCCCACCTTAAAGTCATGTAACCTTCAAACTGAATTACTCTGACTGCATTGTCACACCTCCAGTAAACAAACCTTTACTGAGCACCTCTGCAGGAACAGTCATTTGGAAAAGGCCCTGGAGATGCAAAGTCTAGACCGAGTCCCTGTTGCAAGGAGCTTGCAACATGCTGCAGAGCTTCCCAACTGGCGGGTCGAAAGTGGGCTCATGTGTTCAAAGACAGTAATCCTTTCGGCCCTTGTAGTGGCCACATACAGCTTGGGGTGACTGGAAACTACAGGCGTGTTGCCTCCCCATTTACCCAAGTGTGCCATTTAAAACCTGCCATTTTTCTGCATATGCCATGACCTGAGGAGGACTGGCAAGCAGTAGTGCAGGGGGAGAGAGAGATGAGTAAATTAATGGGAGCAGAAGGTTGGATAAGTACTCAGATGGACGCACACATGGGGCATTCAACTCAGATGGGGCAGAGCAGGACATTTTATCCAAAGAAGAGCAGCTTGGGCTAAGTTTTAAAGGATGGGTAGCACTGAGGACAAGTACAAAATGGCTCTCCAAACAGAGGAAACATATGTAAAGGCACAGATGCATAAAACAACATGATGACTCTCAAGAAATACAAGTTGTTCTGTGCTATTCAGATGAGAGGGGCTGGGGACACTGGAAAGAGAGGGGAACAGTGGCAGAGAGGAGGCTGATCTTCAAGGAACAACGTGACCTAAATGTTCCAACATTCACCTCAGCGCTATGAGAAGTCATCGAAGGATTTTAAGGAGGGTGACTGGTCTGGTTTACATTTTAGACAGATGCCCCACTGGTAACTGAGAGGATAGGTTGGAAAGAGACCTGGAAATAGGGAGACCAGTCTGGAGGCTATGACATAACGCAGGAAAGAAGTGAAGAGAGTGCAACCTAAGTCAATGGCAGAAAGGAAGTAATGGGAGCCGCTACAGAAACAGGATCTAGAGGACCTAGGGCGGATTGTGGACACAAGTGAGTGGGGAGCCGTCTCAGTGATTGCCAGGCATCAGGCATGGTGGAGCCATTCCTCGAGATGAACTTACTGTCTTGGTTTTAAAATAGCTGTATTAATCAAGGCTAACGACTTGCTTTTCTCGCTATTTTCACACCCAGATTTCATCTTTTATCCATAATCCCAAAAAAGCCAAAGCTGGAGAGAGACTAGACAGAAATATCACAATCACACCAGCTAACTTTTTAATCTAATGCAAGAGATTTGCAAAGCCCCAATGACACTCATTGGGATTTAGGAAATCTTTGGTGAGATTCCTTTTACTTTAGTCTTATTTCAAACACATACAAAGCCAAGGAAAAATAAATGCAAAATTTGACTAAAAACAAAAACAGATATCGATTCTATTATCTGTTCTATTCCATCTTTTCTTAAAAAATCATTAGCCATTAAAGTATTTAACATGATTCTACATAGAGTTCATGATCGTTTTCACATAAAAAAAGTAATAATACTAGACCACTATTTTAAATAATATAAAACCCAAATAACACTAGAACACTATTTTCAATAATATAAAACCCAAATAAAGATATTAAAACATTCATTTTAAAGGGTATAGACTTTTTGTGGAAGAAAATAGTGCAAGAAACCACAAAGAATGATGACAAGTCAACAGGATGAATATTAAATGGAAAGAAGACTAAAATGGGTATACAAACTCAAAATCACCTAATATAAGAAAGAAAAGAATCACCTTGCCAAAGTTTTTTCTAGATGAAGGATTTACAGTGAACTATCCAGTGTCTTTTTGTTGTTGTTGTTGTTTTGTTTGTTTTGGGGGGTCTCTTGGCATACGTCTTTCTTGTGCCAGATTTGAGACTCTTCACTCTTCTAACTACCCTGATGCCTTCGTGTTCAATATTGCTGGTTAACAGTGAAGGGGCTATTGCTATATCTGAATCTCAAATCATCTCTAACTCCCTACGAAAACAAACAAACAAACAAAGCCAACTTCTATATCCCTATCCTCAATCTTACAGCAAGTCTCATGAACCTGTTCTTCCATTTTATATAAGAAAAATATTATATAAAAATATTTTTAATGTCCAGATACACAGGTACTAATTTCTCTACAGCAAAGTGACTTTAAAACTGCTAAAAATCCACTGTGGAGGAAAAGAAATTATTTAAAAACATTTATGTGTAGTCTTTAGCACATAATGACCGGATATACTGAAAAATGCTTCTTAGGTCAACTACAATAATAAATGAAACATATTTTTGAACCTAGGATTCAGACATTTGGATATTTGGGAAAGTATCTAGCTATTTCCTTTTCAAATGTAACAAATAAGACTCAACTACAGTAGCACAGCTAGGAAGCATTACTCCACCTCAGCAAAAGAAAATCTGGGACAAAAAGCCTTTGTAGTCCAGACATCATACTTTCTGATATTTCTACCAACTGTTCTTATTACTTCAGCTATTTTAGATAACACGCATCCAATTGGAACAATATTTCTGAATTGGACACTTCAAGTTAACTATCTCAACAATTACTGAAACATTAGCCTAGGGAGAAAGTGTTTGGTTTTGAACAAGAAACATTCATTTGCTGCAATGTAACAGTACTCATCTTTACATTTTTAGAAGATAAACTCCAACCTCATTCAGAAAAATCAATCCAATATTATCACTCAATTTTCTTTATCAGTGGCTTTGCTTTTTGGGGGGAGGGGGGTTCCTCTTCTTAATTGCAATGATGTATTTGAAAGACAGAGACAATTGGACTTGTCTAAAGGTTGTGAATTAAACACAACATTTTGGGCATTTACTATCCTACTAAATGGAATCATATTGCCCAGGAACATGAAAAACTTTGCTTTTTTTCCTTTTTCCCCTTCAGCAGCTCCAACTGGTTCTCGAACAAAGTGGGGCTCAAACTGCCATTAAAATAAAGTGGAAAATGATTTGAAAACAAATTTTTAAAAGATTTTTTTCCTTTCTTTCCTAGCTGGCACACAAGTAAGTGGAAGGCTCATATTTCTAATAAATGGTCCCATTCAGTGAGATAAGAAAGTAGTTTCTAAACAACTGCTTTGGTAACATCATGGCTCAGCAAAAAAAGGAAAGAAAGAAAGAAAGAAATCCTGTAAAATAAGGTACATGTTTGTTGAAAGACTAGAGCAAAAAGTGAGGCTGTGATTTGTCACTTATAAGCTATTACAAAATATAAGAAAATTTATGTATAATTGGGAAAAAAAGAAATTCATTTTGTTCTCCTCTTGTTGGGCTAATAAATGTAAAAATACATGCAACTCTAAGTGTCTAAGGTTCCTTCAGCCTGATAAACAAAACAAGAAGAGCCACATAACCAAAAATAAACTATAAAAATAGATCATTATTGATTTAGTACCATTTCTGCAACACTTTCCTTAAGGAATTTGAAACAAAGGAAATATAAGAGCATCATTTTTTAACTTTTGAACTGCACTTTTCATTTCCTAGAACACAATTCCTGGTTTCTATATGAGTTTAATTAATGTTTTTCTTTAGATTTAACTCAATCTCTCCAAAAACCAGATTTAAAAAAAAATACCTTTTCCTATAGAATGACAACCTTGCCAAATGTGCATTCAATCTGCATGTATCTGCAGACAAGTAATAAAGACACCAGGGCCATTAGCATAATCAATACACAATTTACAGAGCTACCCAGATAGAACTGAAAGTGAACGTGTATGCCATTATCTCAGTAACTATAAATTAATAGTCGCTTGTGGAAATATGTTCTCACTTACATTGTTTCAATCCTGCCTCGTCAAGATAACGTGAGCATATATTAAATATTTTTACAGTATATATGTTATAATATAAACATATTTTACATGATGATGTATTATCAGATAATCTCCAAATATGCATAAAGTAAAATCAACTAAATCAATCACATACAGGGGAGAATGGCTGATTTAAAAAATCCATATTTAATCATTTTGCTTTTTTACCATGTGATTTAATAAGCAGGAAAATTATGAATATATACACATATAACATTCAGAAAAATAATTTTCAGTGAAGATAGGTGGAGAAGGAGCATATTCTCAGATGATGAGCCAGAAGGTCTCACCATATTTTCTTAAAAGAATAATAAGGAAAGTAATCTGGTCCATTCTTCTACTTGCTGCTGGTAATTTTTAAAAATCCAACCCTCTGAAACTTTATATTTAGCCAACACTACAAAAAAAAGTACGTGCTGTCTCTGAAATACCATCTATCAGACATTAGAATTGGAGTCACTTTTTCAGGAATGGTGATGGGTCGTGCCCAATTCCCTCCACAGAGAGCAACAGATGTGTCCACCTTGTCACAGCAACAAAGAAAATTTGTATGAAAAAGTGGCATATTTCCAATGAAAGAAAACGGGCATTGCTTCAGGATGGCAATCGGCCAGTGGGAAATATGAATTTGTTTTTCCCAGCTTCTCCACACAGTGTATTTACAACAGCCAGTGTGACATCATTACCAGGAGGCTATTCAGCCCAAAGTCAGACCCGCTGCTACAATTTTGCAGGCACAACCATCACTCTTTTTGTCTAGAACTCAAACCGGTTGGTTCTACCCCAGCAAATCTGATCTTGAGTGAGAGCATCCAGAACACCTTTGAAAGTCTCCTCAACCTCTGTAAGGGGGCATTTCCGCTGAGATTTTGCCAGCGATGGGAAAACACTTCTAGATCCCTCATTCCAGCACCACCCCCCCACTACCTGCTCTAAAATACCTCCCAGATCAGCTTTCTGAGGCACGCAATTCTCTTATCATAAGTCAAAGCCTTTAATCACACAATTAGGGATTTATCAGGTTTCCACTGCTTTCAATTCTCTCTCAGGTGTGACTGACTAATATCACATTTTTTCTGGTAGAAGTAACTTTTGGGGAGGGGGGAGGAAACTGAGATCTAAATGTTTACAGCAAAAGGAACACCAGAGGAGAGATGTGGTGGGCAGGGGATTAACTATTTCCACCTCTTGATTTGGTTTAGATTGGCCCAGGCTTCTTCAATTTGAAAATTACCAGATTAAAGACTGCTCATTTGCAAGTCAGGAAATCGACGTTCTTTTCCTACTTCAGCCATGCTAATGGGATGAGCCCTGTGTCTGTCTGTACCTTAGTTTCCTCATCTATAAAATGGGGACAATGATAAATGACACAAGATTCACTCAAGATCAAAAGAAATAGATATACACCACCTTTGGAAACATTAAATAGGTGCCCAAATGCACGGTATTTGCCATAAAGAGTGAACTCACCTCTCCTCCAGCTCCATCACCCACCTTTTATTGTAGAGAATGGTTACTAGAAACTGAATATAAAAACTTACACAATTCCTCCTAGGCTTTCTCCAGAAGGGGAAATATTTTCTGCTCCACACAAAGTTGCGAGGCAACCACAGAATGGTGTCATGCCTCAGGATCTTGCAGAAGAGGGAAACATAAAGAGGATAAACTGTGTGTGCTTCCTCAGCTTCCCTGTGAATTTCATCCATAACAAAAAGCTGTTACTAGTTAGTAACTTGCTAAGAGCCACATACCTGTTAAGCATTTGTTACCTAATACAACAATCCTGTGAAGTAGTTTCTTACCTTTTTTTTTTGGTAAGAAAACTGAGGCTCAGAGAGGTTCAGTAACATGCAGGATTCAAACACAGGCACTGAGTCCCTCAGGTCAACTCACTGGGACGTATTGATTGTACATACAGGACCAAAAGCCTGAGACCTTGACAGCTAAAATCAGAATAAGGAAGGTGACTCGCACAGATCAGTGGGCCCAGGATCGTGGCTTTTATAAAGGGTCTGAGAGGGGTGGGAAAGTCACTTTTCCTTCCACAGTCTAGAATATGTGCAGCCAAGAAAGGTAAGTCCTAGAATTAGGAATTAAGAGACTGAGACTCTCCTCTCTGTCCTGTCACAAAGTCATGGTGTGACTTGAAACGGGGTACTAAAGCTTTTTGGGTCTTGGAGACAATGAAGATGACGGGATAGATGGGTGCTCTAGCTCCTTGCCCCACTTGAAACACTCTGTACCTCGCCGTGCTCCTTAGCACTTCCCTGACATATTTCCAGGCCCGGCTATGGCCAAGCCATCAGGAAACTAAACTACCACCCTAGCTTGCGACAGTAGTCCCCCTCTTACCCACGGTTTCACTCTCCGCGGTTTCAGTTACTGGCAGTCAACCACGGTCTGAAAATATTAAATGGAAAGTTCCAGAAATAATTCATAAGTTTTAAATGGCGCGCCATTCTGAGTAGCCTGATGAAGACTTGCACTGTTCCTGCTGCGTCCTGCCTGGGACGTGAATCATACCTTTGCTGGATCCCTAACCATCGGACACTGTCCGATCCTGACATCCAACCATCCACATCCTTATGGCTCAGTGATCCTCTTGACTATCCTCAGAAGGTCAGCAGTAGCCTAACACTACCTCACCAAGCCTTCACCTCCCTTCATCTCATCGGAGGCATTGTATCATCTCACATCATCACAAGAAGAGGGTATGTACAACAAAGATACTTTGAGAGAGAGACCACAGTCACATAACTTTTATTACAGTATATTGTTATGATTGTTCTATTTTATTATTAGTTATTGTTGTTAATCTCTTATTGTGCTTAATTTATAAATTAAACTTTATCATAGCTATGTATGTATAGGAAAAAACATAGTATAAATAGGGTTCGGTACTATCCGTGGTTTCAGGCATCCACTGGGGGTCTTGGAACATACTCCTCCGTGGATAAGGAGGGACTACTGTATACCCTTTCTAAAGTGTCTTCCAGAATATCTATTTCAAATTATCTTGAAGTGGAATTTCTTCTGTCACTTACTATTATTTAAGGATATTCCACTCATTAAAAGTGGCCTCACACAATCCTCTTGACTCTCTCCCCTCTGATTTTCATTACTATTTCTTTCACTTCATTTAGCATAAAGGTTGAAGGAAAAAGTATAAATGGATATTTGAAAGTCATCTGATTGGATATATTAAGGTTTTAGACTTTGTCCGTATGGAAAGACAACTTTATGACAGTTATAATTTAGTTAAAATAGAAAGAGATGGTAGTCTCTACACAGAGTATCACCAGACAAATGAGTGCCGAGGTCAACCGGCGGGCAATGACAGAGGCTGGGTTTCTAAAGCCTGAAGGGACGGCTAGAGCCCAGCAATCTGGGAGTGGGGACTGGGTGATTTCAGGAATTAATGGAGAGTAGGACTGGTGACTGAATGTTCAAGGGAAGGCAAGGGGAAATAAAAATAAAGCAAACTGAACAGTTAGGATTTACTGCAGAAAAGAATGGAGAAGAAATTAAGAGGAAGGAAATTTCAGACAATCTGCCCCAAAATAAGGTTTCACATAAAACTAAAGCAGCGGCTAGACAAGCCAGACACAGACTGGCAGTTAACAGCCAGTCGGCCGACATGTTCCAATATTCTCTTTCTGTCTTCACACTCTGTACTCACACGTGCTTCTAGACAACAAAGAATTCCTTTCTGAAGCCTAGAATAAAATGCTTCTAGATAAATTTACCAGTGAATATGGCGATGTAGAAAATCATTGCCTTGTTTGGCTAATTCCTTTGTAAACTCAAGCCCAGATTTACCTTTTTAATTTAAGGATTATTAATAAATCTACTATGATTAAACCTTCATAATGATATGTGAATTATTTGTCTCTAGTTCCTCTCCCAAGAACAATTAGCCTACCTTTGCAAATTAGCATTGGCCCTTTAGCAAAGAACCTCAAAGACACAGACCTGACTTACCAAAAAGATGGCAGAGGCTCTAAAATTAATTAGCTCCACTTTATGTTTCCATTATCTTTTAATTGGAATTTCTGCAGGAATTTTTCTTTCAGAACTCTCCTACATTGGCAAAGCAAAGTGGAGCTTGGAATCAAACACCGGGTTGGCCAGTGGGAAGGGGCTGGCCATGGTGGACTGAACGCAGCAAAGGCATCTGCAAAGAACCCACCCAAGAGGAGCCTCTGAAAGGGCTGTGTCCAACCACACAGGTACCTGGAAATCCCCACTCCTGAACCATAGCAAAGAATTTTCTAGAATACAAAAGAGTTGTATACCATGAGATGAAGAGTTCCCCTACAAAAGTGAGAAAACCTTCAAGGGTAAGAGTTAAGAAACATTTAGTAGGTACTTCTTATCTTCCAGACACTAGTCTAAGAGCTTACATGAATTAACTATCAATTCTCACAACAACCCTATGAATTAGGTTCTATTAGTACCCTTACACATACAGAAACTATAGTACAAAGTGTTTTAGTAACTTACCCAATGTCAACCAGATTAGAATTTCAACCCAGGGAGTGTGGTTTAACAGTCATGCTCTTAACCATCATACCATATTGACCCATCTGCTAAATGTTTGCTAAACACCTACCATATTTCCATAAATACCCTTAGGTGCTGGGGACACAGGGGTGGAGGGGGGCAGACAAGGCCCTGCAGCCAATGTAATGAGAAAGACAGAACCAAAAGAATCATCAGAAAAAAACCTTTCTATGTCATACACAAAATCTATTATAAGGGAAAGTACTAACAAAACTAAAAGCAAAAAATTTTGAACTTCTGCATGGCAAAAGAGAAAAACTTACCATCCACAAACTCAAAAGACAAACTGGGGAAAATATTTGCAACACTTAAGTCAAAGGACTAATTTTCTTAATAATATGAGCTGCTCTTTCAAACCAAAAGATAAAAGAGCCGAGGAAATAAAGAGGCAATTCACAGAAAAATAAATACAAATGGTGTATACACATATGAAAAAATGCTTATAATTATAGAAATGCTAATTAAAATGTCAATGAAATACCAGTTTGTTTGTTCGTTTCACAAGCCACATTAGTAAAGATAAAGTATTTAAACACAGGCACTCTAACCCTGCTGCTAACAGCAGTGGGAACTGGTATTACCTCTGCAGAGGGCACACTAGCAAGATAGATCAAAATGTTAAACGCACGTTCTCTTTACCCAGCAATTCCATTTTTAGGAATTTACCCCATATATATAATCATACATCTTAGCAAGGATGTGTGTATGCTCACTGAGGCAACATTTGTAAATAGTAAAATAAACAAATATATAAGTAAATAAATAGAAACAAACTGATGGCCAGCAGTGGGGGAAGGGTGAAATAAATGACAGAACATCCTACAATGGATAGTGTCGAGTTGTTGGAATAAAGGGGAAAGGTCCTAAGTGTTGATATGGAGAGATTTCTAGGAAATATATTTAGGGAGGACAATATAGAGAGCTTCCACTTTTGTTTAGGAAAAAAAGATACCCAAAATACCCACATATATACATTGCTATCTAAGAATGGTCATTTGCTGCCTGCGGACATTACCACTAGAATACTCAGCCTCTCTAAACAACTGCAGAACAGATATTTAAAGAACAGTCAGAAGGGATGACACGTTATTAGCCTGTCCAGGGTATCGATGCATCTCACTCAGGCTTGGCTTGGAGAATTACATGGATGGTGGTAAGGGTTGGATATATGTAGCTTCAAACATCCTCTCATAGACTATTTTGGGGGACTTTGTGAACACCATCATGAAGAGAGACAACAGAAAATTTCTAAAAAATGTGAGTTGAAAAGTGAAAGAAGAAAAGTGTTGGTAGGTGGATTACTGTTTTTATAATCTTCCACAGTTTTTCTATGTAAGTTTTCAATTAAAAGAATATACTAATGGATTGTTGATGCATTGTCATATTCTAGTATTTACTAAGCTCCTTGATGTGGAAATTGTTCTAAGAATTTGCAAAGATCAGAAACAGAAACATGTTATATGATTTGTATATATTTTCCTAAATATATATAAGGTGAAATGGAGAGGAGAGTGGTTAAATTGTCTTATGATATCAAAATAAGTGAGTTTATCCAGTATTTAGACAGCATTATAAGAATTAAAAGAAATTCAGATATTAGAATAAATAGATCTAAGTGATGAAACTTTCAATGGATATAGTTAGAGTAGTCTACTTACAGTGGAGTGGCAAAACCAGGCCCATGTTACAAGGCCCATGAACAAAAGAATGGCTAGAACTTATACACAAGTTAGCCATGTGCACATAATAAAAAGGGGTAACACTTGTATGAATTCAAAGTATACTACTGTTGCAAGACTAACTATGTTTGGAGTTAAACAACATCATGAGGGACACAGAGAATCAACTAAATGTGTCTTCATAGACTGCTAGCTCCCTGAACCCCATGAGAAATTGGATCTGACTTGTTCCTTACTGAATCCTTGGCACCTGACACGATAGATGCTCAATAAAAATTCCTGTAGAACACATGACCACATTCAACAGTTTTCATTCAAAAACATATTAAACTTCAGATTTGGTTTGAAAGTGCTTCCTTGAGGATCCTTCCCTGACCTCTTGATATCTCTGTGAAATGTTCTCATAACATCCAGTGCTTTCCCTTCACATGATTGCAAACTACTACTATCTATTTAATTGTTCATTTAATGTGTTTCCACTGCTTGGTTGTAACTGCACAAGAATATAGACCATATGTGTCTCCTTCATAGAATCCCCAACTCCTAGTACTCCTAGACTGGTAAATAATGGATGTGCAGTAAATATTTGGTGGTTAAACAAATGACTGAATTAACGCATTTGTGTATTTGTATGTTTGTTTACTATCTAGTTTAGGCCATGGGGATTCAAAGAAAAGGAACATAGAACCCTGCTCTGAAAGGGTTTATCAACAAACCAGAAAACCAACTTAGTGCCATAGTTTTTATGATATATGGGGTATAGAGGGAATTATAAAAAGAAGAGTCTTTTTAACTCAGGTAGGTCACAAAAAGCCTCACAGAAGATGTGAGATGACTCTTAAGAAATGAAAACAACATTCAAGACTTTATTATTGTTCAAAACCAACTTAAGAATCCACAATATAAGCCTAGAGGAGTTTCAAAGTGAAGCTGTGAAAATCACTAAAGGTTTGGGACATGCTGTTATATGAAAATGGTGCCTGCATTTGGGCAAATGGATGAACATGAATTGAAGATGACTAGCCAACATAAGTCAAACAAAATTAAAATGCTGTCCTTAAAGCAACATACTTTGACCTTGGCTCAAACATACGCGCTGCTGCAGGTTCATACCCATCCCACTGCAAACATCCACCTGAGACCCAGGCAAACTCAGAGTTGATCGCACACTCACATAGACACATAATTTCTAGTCCAAAGCAGCTACTGCTGTTAGGGCCGCTCCTGGTGAGATATGACAAACCCCTAGTGAGGTGAACTGGTCACTGGCCCAGGGCTCTCATCTACAAGCTGCAAACTGCTCTATGGAAATTCCAGAACTAGGATGGAGTCAGATTCCTTATAAAGACCCCGAGAATGGTTCAGTGTGTAATACATGTGTCCTTCTATATTAACTCCCCAAATAGGGAGTCTGGACAAGAAATCATCATGGAAAGTAAGACCATCTAACCTCTGTTGTTTGATTTTCTTCCATCAGTTACAACTCAATCAAGTCTACAATTTTAAAAGCATGCCTGCCCCATTAATATGAATTACTGATCAATATGCAAGAATTACAATTTCTCAATATGAGAATTCTATAATGTTAGAGATAGAAGAGAACTCAGAAGTCATCAATACATTCCTTTGGTAAGAAATAAAGATATTTTGGTTCCACGGAAGTTTACTGAGCACTTAGTATAAGTCAGGCACCTGGGGAAGCACTCTCCTGTGAGGGACACAGAGGAAAAGGCAGAGCTAGGAAGCCCTCCCAGAGGTCTGCCAGCCCATCACACTCATACTAGGTTTTAAATATGCAAATCAGCAAGTATAAAAAACGGTTACATTTAACGGGAGCTATAAAATGGTGTTATTATCTTGTAATGGTTTTATTTTGAAGATTAAAAATTTGGTATAATGATGCAATACTTATGTAAATGACCTATATGATTTTGGAGGAGGCAAAAGGGATTTCATGTTGATCATCTTTTTCTTCGGTCAGTTACACTCCACCATCACCATTCATTCAGCATTCACATCTTTGAACATGAAGACCATCAAGACACCCAGTATCATTATCCCTAAATTGTCTTATGCTTAAAATCCATGATTCTGTAAAAGTTTATTTCAAAGCATTCACCTATATCCCAGGGGAAAAATAATCAAACCCGTGCTATGGACTTTTCAATACCAACTTGTTTCTTTCCTTAGTGTTCTATTCCTGAATATTTAATGGAATGAATTCCTCGTGACTTGTTTCACTTCAGTTTTATATAGCAGGGATTCCTTTAGTTTTGCTGTTTTTTAATATTAACATCATACACATTCTCCAAGAGCCTCCAGTTATCTTAAAGGATGCCATAAATTCTTTTAAATTTTTTAAAAATTAACTTTAATACCACACAATTAACTATCAGAAATGTCATCCAGATCTTCAAGAAGGGGTAAAAGATATTGCAAATTCAATCACATAAATCCAAAAGAGTTGGAAATAAATATCCTTTATATTGCATTTAGTGGTTTCAGTTCAAGTGAGTGTATTTACCTTTTAATTATAAGATAAAACATAGTTCACCATTCTTAAAAAGTATAGCTCACCAAACTTTTGGTGCCAAAAATATTTTTGAAACTCATTTTATCTAAGTTTTTAACTGATTCAACTTGCTGGAAAAGTGGATACACCATATACACGTCTCCTTCTCCTCACTTGCATCGCTTCCTACCCCAAATTAAAAAGCAATTAAAAATTTAAAATCTCATCTAGTTTTCTAGACCTTAAACTTCATAAAAGCAGGACTTATGTCTGTTTGGTTTACAACTGAATTCTCAGAATTCAGTACCTGGGACAAAATATGCACTCAAAAAAACCCAAACCTCGTTAAGTGATGAAATGAGCCCCCTGATTTTACAGACAGGAAATCCGAATCCTAGAGAACAGACAGTAAGTGGCTTGTCAAAAAGTGCAGACAGCAAATCACAGCTCGTCCCCATGCCTTTTCCACTCTACAAGCACTAATATCCAGGTCACAACACTTATAACCATAACTAACTGTTTCTGTTGTTATTCTCAACCCTTTCCAGGAATTAATATGTATTCCTTTGCATCCACAATTCTTTTTAACCCTTGCCTCATATCTGCAAAAAGTTCATCTAACTTTGCATGTTGCACACCAACAGCCCCAAACCACTCTCCATAATACATACAGCAACTTCAGACTCCACATATCAGCTAACGAAGAAAACATTCAAGCGAACTCCACCGCCAATAAGATACCGCCTTCCAGTCAATACTCCTGTTTTGGCTTCACTGGTACTTGGTAGAGAGATGTTTATGAATACTTAATTGCCTTTTTTTAATGTATAAAAATAAGAAAAGACAAAAGTGTGACACTAGTGATGGACAGCGTATGTCTAATAAACTTGAAACTATTGAGACAAGCTAAATCATTAGGAATGCTGAAAGCAATTACTATTTAGTCTTATTCATGCACTTACTAGACCTAATCTGGTTCTATTGTGAAGGAATAAAATAGTATTAAAGAATATATAGGAAATGCTAGAAATGGTTTCTAAAAAGTCAATATATAGTTTAAAACACTATAATATATTTTAGATTTCTGGTCACAGCATGCCCCTGTAGTACGGCAATTTACCATTCACCTTATGGACTCTTCACCTTTCCACGGGTTTTCACAAATGTATTCTGTAGAAATATATGGGACTGTCTGTACTCAAGAATGAGAGCCACAGATCTCCTTCATTCCTGTCAGGTAAATAAGTTTCCATCTTAATATATCTCTCATAGTATACCAATAGGATAAGAAATTTGGGGAAAAGCCAATCATGAGAAAGAAAGGAGAAGGTAATAAAAATGGTGAAATAATGACACTCATGGTAAAGTGATTTTAATTTCTAAAAGGATATTATATTCCCTACAATGATACCAATTTTTATTAGGCAAAATCCAATTCAATCCAATTTTTTCCTTAAAAAGTGATGAACACATATGGATTTGCTAAAGAAAATGTATTTCATATAGAACGTTGGAGTACATTTGTGTGTGTGCATCCTACTTATGTGTATATCTCATACCGGGTTGTGATAATGGAAGGGCTGAAACTTTTTGATTTCGCATACATAAAAAAAAATTGTAACCCAAATACCAAAATGTAATTCCAACAAACTGCACTATTACGGAAATGAATATTCTGAATGTCAATCACTTGACCATATTCAATATTCAGCTTAAGAGAGCTATGCTCATGCATGAAGAGCATATGCTTTCCAAACCAAATCATCTTTATTTGAAAACAAGACTTAAAATGCTCAACACATTCTCAACACATATATACATGCAACTGACAGATTTATATATATGTATTTTTCTTTTCAGGATTTTTCAAAGCATTAACTATCCCATGAAATTAAAATATATGTTGTCCAACAATAATAATTTTTAAATGTGTGCATTCATCTTTTTTTTTAATCTTCTAAGACAGGGGAGTTTCTAGACACTCATATTTGAATCCAGATTTTTTTTTTAATCACCAAATTGTAAACCTCTGCCATCAGACATCTACAGTAGACATGCTGTAGTGTGTGCTGCCATAATAATGATACCCCCAAGATCAGCCCAGTGCTTGTAGCTGTGGCAGGGTCCCCAGGCAGCTGGATAACTGCTGCTTGATCATTATCCCTGCTAAAACTGAAGCTACTGAAGTTTTAGAGAATTCGTATCTTACTGAATTTCTTTCATCTCTAATAATTACTAAACTGGCATAATTACTTATACTAGAGGTGGAATGTGATGCATGCTAAAAGCCCAAGCTGCCTAAAATTAAAGTTTTAAAAAAAAGCCATGATTCTACTTAGTTTTCAAAGATTTATCTTGTGTCAGGCTTTTATGCCAAGAGTTGCATAATTATTTAAACCATTTAAAAGCTTTCCTTACACTATTTGATTAATACTATAACAGAGCTATTTAAATTTACTAATGTTAACTTTAATGTTTAAGTTTTAATTGCTTTGTAATAACATTGTTGCAGAACGTATTTTTAAATCAGACAAGTACACTTTCATTGCAACAAACAAGGTATATGCAGTCCTAGCTAGTGTACCATGTAATCCCCAAACAAAAAACAGGAACATATTTCAGATTTAATTGAAATGGGATTAGAAAGTTGCATGCATCCCCCCCACAGAACTAACTTTAACCTTTGACAGCACAACGGGAGTCAATGGAGAAAAAAATTGAATACATCTGGGAAAATACTTAGCCAGAGGTTTGATTTAGAACATCAGCCTTTGTATCAAAATCTTATTCAATTCAAAAGCATTCTGTACAATATTACTTATTACTTCATGACAACATTTACATTTTTAACAATCCATAAGGCTGCTAAAATACGATGCAAGTGTTGCAAGTCTTAAAATTATTTTTCTCTCTTAAAAATAACTAAAAACTCAACATGGTATCTATTAAATCCAGCCATAAAGAATGTGTTCTATGGCAACAGAATTAATGACATTAAACCAGCAATGTGAATTCTGTCAGATGAATTAATAAAACACAGTAATAGAAAAAGCAGACCTTTCATAAAATTCTTAATGATCTTGGTAGAATTGCTCTTTTCTACTATCAAAACCTCTTCCTCCTCATCGTGTGGTTTTACATCAAAATGAAAACTCAAGCAGGTATACTTGATATTACATGTCAACTTATGTCAACAAGTATTTTACTAGAATTTACCAGACTAGCCAATTCTCACAAACAGCCTTCCTTTAAAAATAAAAGGAGGGGAGCAAAAACGTTCCTATAAAATGAAAAGAAATTTCCTACAAATATGCTGCAAGACTTGCAATGACCCAAATAAGCAAGCAAAATGAACTTAGTATAATTACTGGAAGGAAAAAGTTGAAAAATTCTGTCATCACTCTTAGACGTCACTGCTGTCAATAACTACAATGGATTTAAAGGGATATGGGAATACTCTGGCAAAACAAAAAAGAAAAATTATTAACAGCTTGCTTTATAAAAAGCTGCTAATCTCAAACCCCTTTGTAATTTCATTTTTACATGTATGCTTTTATGTTCCATATCCTATTTTTTGCCCTTTTTTGGCTGGAGGAATAAAAGCCAACAATTCACTCATGCATCAAACAGATGTTTTTGTTTTTAAGGCCAAGTGGAATCTTATGAATTTTTGTGCCCTCCCTTTAAGAAGATGCTGCCAGAACAGCTGAAATCATGAAACCGGCGTTTTGGAAAAGACTCACTGGACCATCAGTTCTGGAACTTTGACTAGCACTCGTGGGATTCTTGCCAACTGTAATTGCTGTTTTTGTTTATGTCGGATTGTCTACTGATTGGACTATAATCAATTTAATGACTTCAACATCTAGTCAGTATAATTTAGAGGTGGTAGAGGGAAGAAACAGTCACTGCTTGATAGATGAAGAGAAGTACAACTGCTGAAGAGGGTATGGATGTCAAACCCTGAGCTTCTGTGGGGTTTCCAATAATCAGGCTTTTCAGCAACCAAATCCAAAAGCAAAAGCACACATAGCTGTGTGCCACACAACGAGTAGAGCATTTTGCCCTCACAATCATGAAAAAGAATATATAGGTATAGATATACAGATATATAGATATCTTAATATTTTTTTAAAAAACTACCCTAGGTTAAAATCTAGTTATAAAAAAAGGGCATCATGCTTAACTTATCTAAAAATAATTTTGAGGGAAGAGCTGCATTATAAGTTTTAATTAAAAGCAAACTATTATACTATTTTAATGCAATTGTCTTTTCATACAAAACACAGGGCTTTTTTTTTCTTACTATGGCATCATTTCCAGAACCAAAACTGAATCTCTAGTGGTAAGGTTATTTTTTAAGAAATAAAATACATGGAGTATAAGAGAACCATAATCTTTTCTTTTTGGGTTATACTTCACCTGTCTACCCATAAGAAAATATATGTTGACTGAAAAAAGAGAAGAAGAAATGTGTTTAAATAAGGACTGGAGAGTTTAACATTTCTATTAAATTTAGGGACTAGTACAAGCTCCCTGCAGTGGCTTTTTTAACACCTACAATTTTGAGAGCTTTTCCACTGGAGAATACAGCCTAATAAATAGGTTTTCTGACTTTCAAAAGGTTATGGATTTAAAATCCATTGCCTTTTCATTCAGACTCTATAGTTTACATTTCTTCTTTAAATTGAGAGCTGAATTTTTGCCACTTCATTATATTTCTAAATAAATTACTTCTCTTCTTTTAAAAAAAACCTTTGTAAGTACAAAAGGAGGTAAATGGGAAAAAGGAAAAAGGTCAATCATAAGTGTGATAACTTCAAAATGTGCCAAGTTACAAAGGGCGAGCTACTGCGACAGCCAAGTGAAACAAGGCACTTCGGGGGCTCTCTTTATCCCTGGTTCCCACCATTTCTCTCTAGAGGCCCCTGATATGGGTTTATGAACACCTGAGGGTCTAGATATCCCAACTGTGTCTTGTGTTTAACTTGGCCATTTAAATGTCTGAGTGCTCCCCTCTCTCCTTCCCAGCTTTAAAACTTGGCTCTTACTGCATATATCACACCTTTATGTAGCGGACCATTTTTTCCTTCTCACAGGACTTTTTGGAGTAAATTTCCAAAAAAAAAAAAAACGTTTTTATCAGGTAAAATGGCCTAGGAACTTCCATCAGAGAAGCACCACAGAAATAGAATAAAGAGCCAGCCAGAAAAATAGAAATAGGTCACAATTGACCAATTTGATGAAACTGATGTGCTGCCTCTAAAAACAAGCTGACAGCAGTCAGGTAATCTACTCAAATACCATGTCTACACTCAGGAATTGAGATAAATATCCAAATAATACAAATAAGGTAGAAAGGGTGCCTCATCTCATTGTCTGACCAACCATGCCTCTAAATACTGCCTTTAAGTCTCTGTTTCATAAACAGAAAGGGTCATTCTGAAGATTCGTAGCATAAGGACAGAATAAGTTTCTTGACTTTGTATGTGGGCTGAGAGAATTTTGATGCTAGGGCTTTGAGAGGCAGAAGGGGTAAAAGAGTTTCATGTTTCAAAATATATTTCTCAGCTTTCACAAATAGAGAAATAAATCTTTTTGGCGTTTAACAGTTTTAATGCACTTTAGAGGGGGTAAGGAGACCAAGCAGCACATGCTCCACTACAGACAGAAACCTGGCCCCCACTCCCAGGAGGTGGGTTATTAGAACAATTACAGTCAAGTTTGCTCCAAACAAAAAGCCCTGCATACTTTTTTAAGTAAATATAATTATTCATTTAAAGTACTAAATTTATGAGAATACACAAAATAAATCAACTATTAATAGAATTTCCTGGTAGTCCTTATTTTTAAGCATTTGGTTGAAAACAAAAACTCCAAACTTAACTGTCATTTTGTTTTGATGTTTTTACCTGCCTTATGTAAACCACTCCCCTGAGATAAGAGTTTCAAATTATAATATCAAAAGTGACAGCCATCATCAGAAATATCTTTTCAACTGTGTTGGTTAAAGAAATAGTGTGGGTGTTGGAGACAAGTTGGAAATTGAATGCAGAACTTCGTGTTTTATTTAGAAGGACACATGGCATTTTCATGGTTTCCAATGCCTCCTTCAAGTAGGTATAATCTACAAGGTTTTGAAATACTGTCACTCATCTAATAAAATCAGAATTTTTAACTCAGTTGCAAAACTACCAATCAGCTCTTCATAAAAGGAGAAACTTAAATCAAGGCTGCCTTTCTACACCTGCTGATAGCTAAGTCTTACTCTGCTTATTATTATTATGCCAGAATATTTGTCATAAGAACACCTCCCTGGCTTTTCTGTGATCCAAGTGTGTGACCTTCCAAACAATATAGTGGACAGAATCCACATGCTAGAACACTCCTCAGACACATTTTGAAAAATGGAGACCCTTCCAGGAAGACACAAGAAAGTGAAAATAGGGAAGAAAAGGGTAGGTATTACACAGGAGTCACCTGAATGCCATTCTCCTTCTCCAAAACCGCTAATATCACCTTTACTCATCTGACATAGCTCATCTAAATATGTATTTTCCAGGTAGATGCATACCCTGAGGAAAAACAAACCGGCTCTTCAGTGAGGACTGTACTATTTTTATTCCTCTCCTCAGCTTCTCACCCCCAAAGCTCAGCCAGTCACCTGAGGCCATCAGCCCTCCTGGGAGTCTCCAAGCCGCCGATAGCGGAGGACACCACTGTGTTCCGTGCCCACATAGAGAATGGAAGCGAAATCTTTGTTTTTAATGGAAGTATATTATTTAAAGCCTGGCAATTGAAACACAGATGCTGTGTCTTCACGGAAACGATATATGAATTTTTTTGCAATATGACACTATAACAAAAGAATAAAAAGTCCTCTTTATTCATTTTCACTTTCCTTTTTTTTTTTTTCTTTTTGCTGATTAACTTAAGAACTGCATAGGTCTGGGTCCCAGGTATTTTGCAGTTCGACTTATCCAAGATTGCCCTGCGAATACCGCCAACCGATGGCTTCACTTACTGCCCCAAAAAATCCTATGTGCATGAGATAAAGCCTCTTTAGGAAGTCCGGGGAGCACACGCACCCACAATCAACAGAACTTTCACTGTGAATTCATTCCAAAGGCAGGGGAACTAGATGCTCAGAAACTGCGGATGAGCAGAACCACCAACTGTGCAAACTCCAATAAACTTTTTAAAAATAAAAAGCCTTCCAAACTACTGAGGTTTCAGAAGCCTCCATCAGCCCTTTAAACCGGGTTGACGCCAAGCGCTATCCTATCAAACTCGGAAAGTTCTTCTTTCCAAGTGACTAGGAAGGTTTTGTCCTGGTCCTTCGCTCAGCGTGACTTTTAAGGAAGCCAAGAGTCCCCCGCAAGTTCCCCCGACGCGAGCGTGGTCCACGGTTACCCTGACACCCGCGCACGCCCGTGGCGTTTATCTTTTCACTATCGACGCTTGAATCTTTCAGGCCCTTGGTCTGGGTTTTCCCAGAAAATGTGTGGCCCACATGAATGTAAATCACCGCAAAAACTGTGTCAAGACACATGTCAATGATTCATCTGGTTTTCAAACTAAAACTTCTCCCGTGCTTCAGGAAAAAAGAAAGCGTTCCATTCTGCGAGGCCCTCCCCCACCCCGTCCCTTCCCAGGAGAAGAAAAGGCTTTGTGTGTGCGGTGAGGGCTCCGTTAATCGAGTTCATAAATACACATCGGCCGGGGCCGGGGAGGCGCGGGGCGCGCTGGCTCTGCTCACCCCTCCCGGGCCGGCGGCCGAGCCGGGAGAGCGAGTGGCAGGAACAGGGGCAACTGGGCGCCGGGGCCGCCGAGGAGGAAGAGGATGCCGCGCCGCCGGGGACCAGAGGGCGGGGCCGGGCCGCGCGGACCTCGGCGGGACCCTGCGGGCCCCGGCGGACGCACAAGCCGCCCTTTGTCCTCCGCCTCCGGGGTCGCGGGGGCCTCCGCCACCGCCAGCTGTCGCCCCCGAGCCCTCGCCCCGATTCCATGTCCGGCCTGCCCGCACCTCCTCCGGTCCTCGCGCTCCGCCGCTCGCCCTCCTGGCTCTCGGCCTCGGAGCGCCGGACCTCCCGGCTCCCGCGGCCGCCCGCCCCCGGTTTCCCCGGGAGGAGGCTCGGGAAGGTGGAGGAGGAGGCCGAAGAGGAGGAGGCCGCCACGTGACTCTCCTCGCCACATTCCACCACAGCCACCGGATCAATAACTTCAGTGTCCCCCGCCCCCCACCCCGCCGCCTCAGCCAGCGCTCCCCCCCAAATCCCACCCGCACCCCACAAACTTCCCCCTCCAACAGGGACGACAGGGAGCTGGACCCCATCACGAAAAGCCAAAGACCAAAGGGGGCGGCAGGGAGGAGTAGGGGCGACGGGGTGGTCAACTTTCTCAGAATGGCCAAAAGGGGTACTCCGGGGCGGGAGCCGCGGGCCCGAGCCCGGGGCGCCCGCGGGCGGGTTCCCCGCGATTGTTTACACGGGCTGTGCGCCGAGAAGAACCCGAGCGGGGCGCGGGCGGGGAGGCGGCGGCGG